>WSYH01015426.1:0-14279 GCA_036426205.1 Ascaphus truei | reverse complement strand
GTCCTCCGTTAGCGCGGAGGACAATTCAGGTGAGTATATATTAAGCAGCATTTGTACTACCTTATCACCTTGATAAAGTGGTCTGTGCACGAAACGTGTAGGTGCGTTCGTGTTGTCCTGTTGCTGTTGCCTTACCTGCAATAAACCAGACCTATTGCTATATTGGAGTGTGTGCTTTCGTTTTATGTTTCCGGTTCCATTGGGAGTTGGATTTCCCTGGCAGTGATTGGCTGTCATATACTATATACCGGTCCCAAGCTATTAGTTTAAGTGACTGTAATACTCATATACCGGTAAACCAGCTTAGTAGGTAGAGTGACAAATGGTAGGTTACACCTATAGGGAATGTGAGCCGAGGAAAGGGGGGGGGGTCACCAGCTAATAGGCGTCGGTTGACTAAAGTTAATCCTATATACGCGGTCCCAGCCTATATATGTGAGTTACTTATAACATCACTATATAACCGGTTCCCAACTATTAGGTAGTGCTGTGATATAACTATATACTCCCAGCTTTAGGTGTAGGACTAAAGAAAAAGGAGAGGGTAATATACGGTTAACCGTCCCATCTTGTAGTTAGTGACTGTATGTACTATATACCACGGGGGTCCCAGCTTTAGATTAGGGGGCTTGTATAGTAACTATATACCGCCTCCAGCTTATAGGTTTAGGGAACTGATAATACTAAGTACCGGGGCCCGAGCTTAGGTTAGTGACTGTAATATACTGAAATAAATAACGCGCCCAGCTTTAGTTAGTTGACTTAGGTATACTATAGTACCAATCCAAGGTTTAGGGTACGTTGCTTTATATACTATATACTCCCAGCTTTAGGTTATGACTTAGAAAAAGATGTATATAGCTGTTATATACCGGGTCCCAAAGCTTTAAAGAGGTTAGGTGACTGTATAGTAGCGTAAATAGTACCTCCCAAGCTTTAGATTAGTGATCTGTATTCACTAATACCATCACATCCAGCTTTAGGGTATAAGGGGACTGTAATAACGGTATGGGATACCGGCTCGGGAAAATAAAAACCGGCAGCTTATAGGTTGAATGAGCTGTAGGGTATACTATAAGACCTCCCACTTATAAGATTAGTAAGGCGTGTATAGACTAAACATACATACGACAGGGGAGGGAGTACGGGGCCAGCTGTTTAGGTGAGGTGACTGTGATATACTATAATACCCATCCCAGCTTTATAGGTTTGTGACGTATATACTATATACCAAAAAACTCCCAGCTTTACAAATTAGATTAGGTGGCTGTATATACTATTACCTAACAACCAGCTTTTTAGGTTTAGTGGCATTGTATATAATATAGGGTACGCTCAAAGGCAGCGGTGGTTCGGGTTAGATGTACTAGTATATCCTATATACACTCCAGCTTTAGGATTATGTGGACTGTATCGGGGACTATATACCTCCCAAGCTTTGCTCTCTCATCTTAAGTCCGTTCCAGCAAATGGGTGAGTAGAGATCTCACATAACGTCCCCCGAGATTGATACTGCATGAATTAACTGAGCCGCCGACACTGGGGCTGTCAAACTGCTGTGATTGGTGTTACCAAGGGGGGGAGACATTAACCACGGGGCACCGGCATTGAGGCAGAGCAGACAAGTAAGGTCCCTACCCACCGTAGTTAGGGGGGCAAACTGGGTGAGGGTCTCTTAAAAAAACAGGATTAATATATATCTTGTGGGAGCCGTGTCCACACGTGGGTGTGGGGAACAGTGGGATCCGGTCACACGGGGCTGAAGGTGGGGGGTGTGGGGTTGGGGGGTGGGGGTGGAGGGGTGACAGTGGGTGAGCCGGTCCACGGTTTCGGATGATGTGGTGGGGGGGGGGGGGGGGGACAGTGTAATGAGCACGGGTCACACGGGATGGGGGGCCCGTCGTTCTACTAAGTTTGTGACCTGGAGTAGATTGCTATGGGCCATATATACTAAGTGCTGCATGGCATGTGATTGGGCCATAGACTGTTTTATAAGTGGCGCAGCGCTGCAATATAGTAATGATGCTACTATATCAACGTATATTGTGTCAGGGGGATTATTTAGGGTGAGCGCATGCGTACATGAGATAACATACCCGAGACACATATATATATATATATATATATATATTATAAATTAGATAATTAAAATAGATGGAGTGACATAGGTAGTAGGGCGAGCACCGGAGGCTCAGAACAGCAAACCCACCACCACACTAGCAGCACCAGGAATTGGACCGAACTAGAATTAGTAGGAACGCGTCATGTATAGAGAAGACACAGAGGACAACCGCAACGCCCCACCAACCACATGTATCTCCAATACAATTAAAACAAAACAACAAAACCCACAAAATCAGGGTTTGACACCGAAGGAAATGGTGTTGTGCAACGTACGCGTGTAACGTGAGCGTTGCCCATGCTGGTGGAACCGGCGGTACTGGTGGGTGGGGGAACATTACTGGCGGGAAGGGGGGGGCGGCGGTAACGGGGTACCATCCGATGCTCGCGAGGTTGTCTAGTTATCTGCGGTGGGTGGGCGGGACAAAAGCCCTGTCATGCGAGGGGGGGTGGAAGGGGTGGCGGTGTCCAAAAAGAGGGGAGGGCCCCGGCGGACTAGGTTAACAAATCACGTTGCCGCCAGCGAAACCCGAACTGTACAGCACCACGCCACTGCTCACGTGCCGACCACGTGTGCATGCGGTGAGTGGCCTGAATGCTGGCCCGATGAGGGAAAAGGAGAGGGGAACGATAAAAAAAGGAGTGTGCGACAAAGCAAGAATAATGACAACCTGGCCACTGGGCACCGGTCCTCGCATGCAGCTCCCACGCGGTCAAAAAACCTGGCTCACCTCTGTAACGCCGGCGTGGGTCAACCCTGCGATTTTTTTCGGCCAGCGCATTGTTCTGGAGTTTTTTTATTATTAACAAAACGGGCCAGGAGGGACGCCAGTACCCGTTCTTCTCCCGCCCGCGTTGGCGGCCCTTATTAAGAGCAATGTGTACAGCAACATATATCGTAACCCAGTTTATAATTGGGATCCATCATTATGCATAAGGCCGGGCGATCCATAGTTTAAGTTGCTTAGCGGGCGAACACATAGGCGCGCTTCCGCTCGGCACAGGTAGAGAACCCAACTAACAGCCGCAATGAGAGCGGCTTGGTAAAGTAGGTTCTGCAAGCGAGCGGGGAAGCGTCGGTTTTAGGGAATGTTAAAATTTGGGTTCCCCGGTGTCCGGCGCGCAGGTCCTGGTCACAGTGAGCGGTTACGCCGAATAGGGCAACCAGCTGCTGTGACCTCACTGACACGCCCCCAAAGCGGAGGGCGCGGAGCCTGCTGTCTAGAGGCCGGGGGGAGCAACAAAACCCTTTCCACCTGAGCTACAGCGCGCACCCCGGCACGGAGCCATCAGCGGAACAAGCAACCCTGAAAGCCGAATAGCCTTATATTGGTCTGGCCAGGGTAATGAGCTCGGGTCGGGTGAAACGCTTGCAAGATCAAGGCAAAAATTGAATTTGCCGCACATCCAAGTCGCTTCACGTAAAAACGGTTCCGTAATTAAGGGCGAACCGGGGCTCAAGGGTGACGGGTAATATGGTGCCAAAGATCGCCACGACACAAGTTAGGGACGGGAAAGCACCTATCCCCAAATTTGAAACACGGGCCAGGAACTCAGAGGCGCAGCGCAAGTCAGTGAGTTCCAAATGACAAAACAAATGAAGCGCCCGACTGCCCGTGTCACGGAAAAAAGAAGTGCAACGGGGGGGGGGGGAAAAAAACGGCAGCCAAAGGAAAGGCCTACAAGGCTGTAAGTCATGATAAGTACTGTACGCAAGTGAAGACGAAGGGGGGGCTCCTGAACTGAACAGAAAACTGTATGAGGAAAAAACAAGTGAACATAAGGGTGGGGCCCAATAGGGCCTTAGAGACAATGTGGGCAACTGCAGCTAGTCCATAGATGGCGTGTCCCTGAGAGGACGGGTACACCGTGGGACGTCACACGAACTCGCTGGGTTCATGTCCTCATGTGTGTACGAGACCGCGCGCCATTGACCATGGGAAAACACCTGCTCTCAAAAGACATGCAAGCTAAAAGACTCTAAAAGATTCTTAACGACGAAGGCGGTGGCAGCTCCCCATGCGTCATGTGAAAACTGATACTGTGTTACCCAATCAGGTGCGTCAGAATCAAGCAGTAGTCGCTGCCGATGTAAACATATTATAATGTGAACATTTAGCTCAAAATGGCAACTGGCAGCTCTGGCACCAATGGGTTCATAGAACTCACGGTTTTCGTGTAGAATGATTTGCGTGAGCTCGGTCATCCGTGACTGTAATGTATCACCGCCAACCCTATCGTGACTGGACGTCACGTGGGGCGTCAAGTGACCGCGGTGATCTCCTCGTGTAAGCAGGATGAGGACTGACGTGCTCCGTGTCCAGGTGAACTTCTGGTCTCAGGTGACACCGCTTCCTCCAACGTAACTGCGACGTGGCGTGGGGTGGGTCACATGACCGGCGTGTCTCCTCCGTGAGCAGCGGCTACCCGGCGTGCATCCAGCGATAAGCAGCAAGGGGAATCCCTCCAGCAGAGCAACGGGAAGAGTAGCAGAGCACAGCCAAAGCAAAACAGGTGTATAGACGTGGGTGGACTAAAAAAAGTTTATGAATGACATGTGTAGCTGATGGATCCCTCTGACGCGTTTCAGCCCCAGGCCTTTGTCAAAGAGTGATCCATCAGCATGGGGTAATTACAGTAGTATAGAGCAGACTTAACACAGAACACCGCAACCAGATTAAAATCAGTGAGGGTGGGTACTCTCCTAATAGCCATGTAAGGTGGACCTTAAAAGCAGTTTAAAACAATGCCAAGCAGTACATCATATTCATATGGTTGATGAGTATGACAATGAAACCAAATGTAAGCTTTATACAAATATCATTAAACAAATGTAAACATTTATCAACTACAATTTGAACACATTAAACAGATGGGGGGATGCCTGGCAAAACAATGAAATACAAGATAAAAAATACAGACAGTCGATTATAGGATAATATTCAATATATAAAAGTAGACATCTCGTTCAAAATAGTAAGTGGACAAGGACAACAGATTACAAGTTGTATGCAAGTACTTATGTTGGTAAATTGATATCAGAACAATGATAAAGGGAGGGGGGTGTGGGAGGGGGAAGGGGGGGAGCACGTAGGGAGGTGGGAAGGAGGTGAAGGGCGGAGAGGGACGGGGGGGCGCTGTTGGAAAGGTGGCAGGGGGAGGAGGGAGGGGAGTGGGGAAGGCGGTGGGGGGGAGAGGGAGGGGGGAAGGGAGGGGGTGGCAAGAAGAGAAGGGAAACGGGGTGTAAGCAAGGGAGAACGGGAATAGAACACATAGAAAAGGTGTGATACTAATCATGCAAGAATGTTGCAGTTCCCAGTCAACATTTTTGGTGAAACTAACATCTTCGTTCAAATATAATTTTCTATAAACGGTACATAGATGGTTTGATCTTTATTGGGACGGGGACCTTCACACACAACCCCTTTATTGACCACTTGAACACTAATGATATTAATCTCAATGTTTACATTCAACACTGATCCACACAATATCAACTAGTTTAGATGTGGAACGCTCCATGGTGACCCAGAGTCGCGATATCAACAGATATCTTTACTAAACCCCACTCAAGAAATATTCATATTTATATGCCAAAAGTTTTCATCCCGATCCATGATCCGCGGGATTCCAAAAGGGCAATTTTATACGCTATAAATAAAATACTAGCCTCAGATCAGGACAATTTGCTCACCCAACATCAAAGGACTTAAGCCTGAAATTCGCTGAAGAGAGGAACTCTAGCAAATATAGAACAAGCCTTTATCCATGCTTACTGTTCGGATAGGACTAGTGTTGCTAAAAAGGAACAAAAATCAATTGTTGATTAAAACAACGTTTGAAGACAATCCTTATTTAGTAACCAAATTCAGCAGACAGGCCCCACAGATCCAACACATTATATTCAACATTGGAATGTGTTAAAACTCGATCAGATTCGGAACCATATGTATACAAGACCCAGATTTGCATTTAGAAGAGCAATACCTGGCCACTTCCCTCTCCAAAAGTCGTTTCAGTCGCCATCTCCACCAAAGGTTAAGAATATACCCAAAGGGTTCTTCAAATGTGGGTTTTGCAAGTGCTGCCAATATGCAGTATCCACTAAAAGAATAGCCACAGTGTCCACAGTGACCAAATTTAGAATCTCAACATTCATTAATTGTCACACCGAGCTATGTGGTGTATGTTTACTATGCGGGCTGCAATGCCAAATATGTTGGTAGGACAATTCGCCCGGTTACTATTAGAAACAGAACATGTAAGATTGATACTCAAAAAAAGATCTTTTACACCCTGTTTCCAAACACTTTACATCATGTCCGGTTGGTGGTCTAAAGAACTTCAGATTCTTTGCATTGCACATATCCCCACATATATCAGAGGGGGAGACCGACTTAACAGTTAAATAAAAGTGGAGAGCAATGGATCTTCCTGTTAGATACTCTACAGCCACACAGTCTCAATGTTGACTGGGAACTGCAACATTTCTTGCATGATTAGTATCATTCAGTTTACATATGTCCCGTCACTTTCCCTTCTCTTCCTTCCCCCCCTTCCCCCTCCCTTTATCATTGTTCTGATATCAATTCACCAACATAAGTACTTGCATACAACTTTGTAATCTTTTTGTCCATGTCCACTTACTATTTTGAACAGAGATGTCTACTTTTTATAATATTGAATATTATCATCATATATCAGACTGCTGTATGTTTTTATCTTGTATTTCATTGTTTTGCCAGGCATCCCCCATCTGTTTAATGATGTTCAAACGTAGTTGATAAATGTTTACATTTCTTTAATGATATTTGTATAAATGCTTACATTTTGGTTTCATTGTCATACTCATCAACCATTAGACATATGATGTACTGCTGGCATTGTTTTTAAACTGCTTTTAAGTCCACCTTACATGGCTATTAGGAGAGTTACCCACCTCACCTGATTTTTATCGGTGCAGGTGTTCTGTGTAGTCTGCCTATATCTATGTATCCCTAAGAGAAGGGAAAACAAAAGAAAACACACGCACAACGTCAAATAGTTGAAGCAAATTCAACATATATTATAGAATAAAGGGGGTAATAATATGTGCGTACATGAAAAAAAGTTGTGTAAAAAAGGCATTAGGTGTATATCACACTGTTTACCACTCGGCAGCTGTTTAACTGTAGAATCGGGTGCTTTGCTTCACACTCGCTGCTGCTGCAGCTCAGTTGATTCTGGGGCAGGACGTCAGTCTTTTCACTCCCAAGGGATTTCCCTTCATGCGCGCCAGGTTCAGCAGCTGGTACTGGGGCTCTGGTGAAAATCGCTCCTGCTTCAGGGAGAAGTAGTGTTAATTCTACGAAACTAGTTGGATGTAAACATTCTATTGCCTTATCTCTGCTTCAATTGGCCTTGTCTATGTTTGGCCTGTCCTGTTTTTTTTCATCCTGTGTGCTGTTTGGACACTGTGAGAGACTTTGTAAGACTGTTCAAACTTCCTATTGAATCCACCACTGCTGTGTAGACAGTGACGTCATTACACAGCGTCCCGCGACGGAGCGGCATCGTGGCACGCTGAGGGCACCCCAGCAAGCTGCGTTTTTAACCTCTGTGCAGAGGATACACCTCCGAGGTACAGAGCAAGCTCATATCGGCCAGGAAGCAGGAGCGATTTCACCGAGCCCCATTACCAGCTGCTGAACCTGGCGCATGAGGGAAATCCCCTTGGAGTGAAAAGACTGACGTCCTGCCCCAGAATCAACTGAGCTGCAGCAGCAGAGGGAAGCAAGCCCCCGATTATACAGTAACAGCTGCCGAGTGGTAAACAGTGTGATAACACACTACATGCCTTTTACCAACTTTTTTCATGTACGCAGATATATACCCCCTTTTAATTCTATAATATATTGTTGAATTTGCTTCACTATTTGGCGTTGTCGCTGTTTTCTTTTTTCCATTCTCTAGTGTGTGGGGGTGCTGAGCCCACCCCTGCGTTTACAGCTGCAGACTCCATTATCCCCAACACGGTTATGTGGCACTTATTATTTTAATGTATATAATTATCTCACTGTGGAGTTGAGGTTTAATTTTTTATAAAAATTTTTTTATCACTAATTGACGTTATAGTCACTGCAATGTAATAATTTTATACATTTAAACTTATAGGTAGTTAGGTAGTAGCGCACAGTTTTGTTTTTTGTTTTACATCTATGTATCCCCCATGCTGATGGATCACTCTTTGACAAAGGCCTGAGGGCTGAAACGCGTCAGAGGATCCATCACTTCACATGTCTGTTCAATAAACTTTTTTTAGTCACCACACCACACGTCTACACCCTGTTTGCTTTCGGCTGTGCTCCGCTACTCTTCCCGTTGCTGCTGGGGGATTCCCAAGCCCTGCTAAAGCCGCTCTCATTGCGGTGCAGGGGCTCAGTGCCGAGCAGCAGCGCGCCTCAGCACGGGTCAGCGCCAAGCGATTACAATGCTCGAGGCCTAATGACTCGGCATGGTGCCTCGGGCCGCGCTCCTGCTCTGCCTCACCTGCAAAGCTGGTGCTTTTTGTGTGGCCTCACAGGTGAGGCAGTGAGCGCAGCTTTGGGGGCGGGGTGAAGGACGGGCGGAGGGGGGCTGAGTCCCTCATCCCCATGGGATGTTTGCTGTCCCTGACCGCCTCCGCTCACCCCTCCTCCGGTATATTTAACTTGCCTGTCACCATTAATGTCAATAGGGGAGTGTTCTGTCTACTGAGTGCGAATAGCCGAGCTGCTATGAATACTGTAATGTCTATAGGGGAGTGCTCTGTCTACCTTTATACTTTATTCACTAGAAAGGCATCAGAAAGTCTTATAGCGCATTGGTAATGCTACCGCCCATTAACAGAGTGACCAGGGTTCGATTTCTGGCTTGGATGTTATTTTTTTTCTTTTTATTATTTCCTACTGATGGCGAATAGCCGTGCGGCTATTTGCACTCAACTGTGATATCCACTGCCCATTCATCTAGACCATCCGGCGGTCCCCTTGCTTGGAAGAATAAATCAAGTATAGACTCCAGAACAGTCTTTGAAGGGTTTTGTCTTAGCTGCTTTCAATTACTTCTTATTTCACATTCGTGGTGGAAAGTATTTATCTTATCACTAATTAATTGTCACTGGGTTCACAACTTATAAATACTGGTCACTAATTTTTGAGTTTATTATATATTAAATCTATATCTATATTTTTTGAAACCGTTGGCATGTCCCTGTGTCTAGGGGCAATCTGATTGGTCTGTCACTCAGCCTCTGGCCAATCAGATTCTACGTGGCCACCCCCCTCTAAGTGGCTTGCTTCTGTGGCTCGACGGCCTCCTCCTCCTCGCACTGCGCCCCGCCGGCCAGCTCTCTTCTCTTCCCTCTCCTCCTGTTCTGTCTGCCCGAGATCACCCCTGCCCCCGGTATCACCCCCACCGGGTATTGCCCTCCCTGCCCCTGGGTGTCACTCCCCCCCATTGCCCCCTGGGTCTGTCCCCCCTCCCTTCCCGGTGCCCCCTGTCACCTGCGTGTCCGGAGCCGTCCAGCGGCCTGGTGGTGCACGCACGCGCGGCTGCTCCCGCTCCTTGGGCAGCTCATGTCCCTCCCGACGCGCGCTCGCACATTCTCCGGGGCGCCATGCGCCCTGCGGACCTGCGCGCATGCTCTGACCCCCAAGCCTGTGAATCGCGGCTGCCCCGCTCATGGCCGGCCACCGTCCTCCCGACGCGGCATCGGCCACGCTCCGGGTCGCCGGCGGGCTTGCACCGCCCCCACGCCCGGTACCGATTGGGCGAGCGTCCCGGATTGGAGAGAGGCGCCTTCTGGACCGGTGAGCTCGGAAAATAGACGGAGGGGGACTTGTGTCACCCCGGTGGTGGGCGAGGCTGCAGATCCTCACTGCAGTTGTTTTGGTGCTGAGGACATGTGTCTCACAGTGTCACGTGTTGTGTCTGTCACTGTGTGTGTCTGTCTGTCACTGTGTGTTTGTGTGCACTCACTGTGGTGCGCGTGTTGTCTCACTGTGTGTGTTGCGCGTGTGTCTCACTGTGTGTGTGCGTGTGTCTCACTGTGTGTGCGTGTGTGTCTCACTGTGTGTGTGCATGTCTCGCTGTGTGTGTGCGTGTGTCTCACTGTGTGCTGCGCAGGGGTGGGAACAGAGCGCTACGGTGGGGTTGGGCCCTTTGGCGGACTCGCTCGTGGCCGCAGTAGCCAACTCTACGTGACGCCCCTCCCGCGCCTCGGGCGTGGGACCTGTTCCCCCCCACCCCACTCCAGGAGATCATCCTCGCCACCGATGCAGGACTGACCAGAGGTTGGCGTGACTAGGAGCTGAGAGGAGGAGCAGGAGTGTTTTGGTCCCGTGCAACGCCGGGTCTCTCAGACTAGTATATTATATTTTATACATAAGATTGATGCACTAGCACTTGGTTTAATTAATTAGAGCGCGCCGATTACACACACTTTTTGCACTGATTCATCTGATTGGGCAGAATTTTTATGGAGCAGCGCTGCTTAGTAATATGGCTTATATCACCTATATATGTGTCAGGCGGTTAGTTAGGTGAGCGCTGCATACATGAGATAACAGGACGGTTAGGGCGGTATAATTGTTGAACGCAGCCAATCATTACATATGATGGAAAACCTTCGATGCAGGTTACATGTGTCAGGGTTGTGTAACGTTCACATAGATGTTATGGATAGAGATCTCTATATCTCACTTCATAAAGGACAAGATATGTAAATATCAGAGGTTTCACATCGCGTTACTATGGCAACTCAACGCCGTGTCACATCCACGGCGTCATATGATGCTGCGATTCGCAAAGAGGGGGCGGCATAGGGAGGCGGCCGCCACATGGAAGTGCCTAGCGGTGTCGGATCTTCAAATCACCACGCTGCATCGATCATACTTAGGCTACGTTTATAGTGCCGTCAGCGCGGCGTGCTGCTCCAAAACAAATGCATTGTCGCCGTCACAAGCGCTTATAGTAAGCGCGATGGAGCGACCAAAAATTTGGAAGCCGGTCAAATTTGATGTTTCAGAGGCTGTCACCAGATGTAAACCTCCGAACCAAACCCACCAGTGCTAACGCTCTACTCAGGGCCCTCATTCTCTCATATATTGTATTCTCTCCCGTACCTCCTGCTGTCCGGCCTTCCTGCATCTCACCTACAATCTGTAACTGTGCTCGAATATATTGTATTATCCCCTGTGCTCTCCTGCCTTCCTGCCTCTCACCTGTCTCCCCTCAATCTGTAACTGGGCTCTGTATATATTGTATTCCTCCGTGTCCTGTAACCTGCTGTCCGGCCTTCCTGCCTCTCGCCTGTCTCCCGCAGAATCTGTAACTGTGCTCTGAATATATTGTATTATCTCTTGTAACCTCCTGCTCTCCTGCCTCTCACCTGTTTCCCCTACAATCTGTAACTGTGCTCTGTATATATTGTATTCTCTCCCGTGTCCTGTAACCTCCTGCTGTCCGGCCTTCCTGCCTCACCTGTCTCCCCTACAATCTATCCTAAATGCTGCTAAAATTCAAGGGCCACCTCGCGCCCCACTTCTCACACCATATGGAGGAGATTCATGCAGAGGGTAAAACAGGAAATGTATGTTAGGGGAAAATAATATCGGCTTTTGTTAGCCGAAGTGTTACCAATCATAAAATGCAACTTATGTTTCACCAAAAGAAACATACCTAGCGCTGACTAACACAAGAACTTATTCCCTATCTGTGGGTTGGAGCTCAGCCCCTTACCAACAATAACACACATTCAGTGTCAGGTCAGTTTTACCTTTGGGGCCCTGGCTTCCTCCTTTGGGGATAAAGAGTGGGAAGTCCACTGTAAGAGGTCAGTCTCTCCATTGGGCAGGGCGATATCTCGCTCCGGCGGGCTGGGCAGTGTCTCTCTCAGCTTGCTGGATCAGAGTGTCCGGAGCACTGAGAGCTTTAGGCTTATTAAAGGTCTAACGAGCCAGCTGAGCTAATTGAGAGCCTGTCCTGATATTACCTGCTCAGTGCTGGGCTCGAGCTCTGTACACAGGTTTCCCGGCAAAGCTTAGGGAAGGCACCCTTCACAGGGTTATCGTGTGACAGGAAAGCAAATGTAACCGGCGCTTCCTGGGTATTTCTACACAGCTATAATGAATGCCACAATAACATACACAGGGTTGTTACACCAGTATATAGTGCAACCAATAACATAAACAAGGGTTGTTACCCCAATATAGTGTACCAAGGTACAGTGACATTACTTACACACATAGATACCTCACATGTATAATGTGACTATAACCTTCACCAAAGACATGTGACAAAATAATATAGTGATGAATTATTATGAGGTGAATAAATAGCAGCTCAACCCCTTGAGATGACCGTCATGCTGTCAGGATCCAGGCGCCGCATGCCCCAGTGTACACACCACGCAGCGCACGGCTTCCCTTACTGGTCCTGCGCCCACTGCTCTGAGATCGCAGTGTCGCGCGCGGCTCTTCTCCCTGCCAGACGGCATCCTCACGCGTGCGCACACGTTCCAATGCCGCAGCGGGAGTCACCGACTCCGGATCACATCGTGCATCTGCACGCGCGACGCACCCGAGCTCCGTGCAACAGAGGCTAATTTCTCCAACAACTTCACCTGGCTCTCCGCACCGACCTTGGCTACTTGTACCTTCTACGTTCCGGATTCCTCTACCCTCACCTTGGCAAGTATACGACGACTCTACCCTCTCCACTCCAACCCGGCGAGATCAACTATCCACCCTCCAGGGTTATAATATACACACAAAAAATCTCCTGGGTTGAACTGAATACGACTAAGTTATAATAAAGAAAGTTTTTCCTTGAAAAAGGAGAACACAAAGGATTATACAATTAACGCACAGGATATGAACACTTACTTAGGGTTTGGGCAATGAAGCAATCAGGTACAGGATTGAATTCATTCCGGATACAAAACGAAGTCACAACGAAGAACACTGGGTATAGGCTGACACTCATTTATATAGGGTTTGAGCCCTATACCCTAGCATTGCGTGTCCCCACACTAAACCAAGGCGCCTCTAGTCTACCAGGCTGATCTCTGGTCCATAAAGCCTTTGTTAAAGGTGTGATACACAAACTTGCACAAGTACCCATGGATTGTTCTCCGCCCTGGCTACACAAAGCAGGTGGGGGTGCCTTTGATTAGGGGCCTATTGTAGACAACTCGTCGCCCCCTGACCATACATATTGCAGAGGGCAGTATCTTTCCCGGGCTTTATGCCAGACACCAAATACAATATATTTCTACAATCATGGTTATATTAAAATAATCCGTTCGGTTGGGCCGAGCGGGATAGAACTTGCCAGACCCTCATGCGGAGGGTACTCGGTATTATGGCCATGTTTCAGCTCATAGGAACAACGAACCGGAGTTACAAAAAATAAGTTTAAATGCAGCTTTACTGAAGATTCATTTCTGCATTGTAGTCAATGGCAGAACACAAATTAAACAATTACCCCTACCCGTTCTGCTGCTCAGAGAGGGTCGGATTTGCCATGCAATCAAGTCGCTATGACTACATTCTGGCCAAATTCGGCTCGATCCCACAGGCAAAATAGAAAAAATGTGATGCATCAACAATTAGAGAGAATTCCATCCATAGCATATATAATAGTCAAGATGACAATGGAAAGTCCTGAACCAATGAATACATGTCAGTAGGAGGGGATAAGTGTCTAGTGGAGTCCACTTGACCACCACACAACTTAACACAATAAACACCCGACCAAATAAGCAAATCCGGAAATAAAGAAGCACAGGTGTCCATATGTATATATGACAGGGCACTGCGGCCCTTTACCGGTGTGCTTGCACACGTTCCAGACATCAGGGGTTGCAGCCCATCATGAAGATACGCAAGGTAGAGATGGATGATGGATTGCACTGCCAGGGAAATCCAACTCCCAAATGGAACCGAAACATAAAACGAAAGCACACACTCCAATATAGCAAAGGTCTGGTTATTGCAGGTAAGGCAACAGCACCAGGACAACACGAACGCACCTACACGTTTCGTGCACAGAGCACTTTATCAAGGTGATATGGTAGTACAAATGCTGCTTTAATATATACTCACCTGAATTGTCCTCGCGTTAGCGCGGGGTACAAA
>WSYH01015425.1:0-14281 GCA_036426205.1 Ascaphus truei | reverse complement strand
GAAACACAACGTAATTTAGAAGCATACGAAGAACATGAGGAGTTTAACCACTGTGAAATAGAAATTAAAGATAGACTAGATAAACTAGAAGAAACAACAAAAGACAATAAGAGGACTAAATTTAAAAGGGATAGAATAGATTATGAAGAAAATAAATATCGAGATTACAAAACCAAAGATAAGAGCAATGGGGTAGCAGCAACACAAAAGGAAAGAAGTAGCTCAAGGACAATTGATAAAAGAGAAAAAAGAGAAAGAAGTAAGTCAGCTATGTGTGTGTGTGTGTGTGTGTGTGTGTGTGTGTGTGTGTGTGTGTCCCTGTGTGTGTGTGTGTGTGTCCCTGTGTGTGTCCCTGTGTGTGTCCCTGTGTGTGTCCCTGTGTGTGTGTGTGTGTGTGTGTGTGTGTGTGTGTGTGTGTGTGTCCGTGTCCGTGTCCGTGTCCGTGTCCGTGTGTGTGTCCCTGTGTGTGTCCTTTGGCCCGTCACTCCACCTCAGGCCAATGAGAGGTGTGCGGGGGCGGGCGGGCCAAGGGACCAATGAGATTGCCGCTAGTCCTTTGGCCCGTCACTCCGCCTCAGGCCAATGAGAGGTGTGTGGGGGCGGGTGGGCCAAGGGACCAATGAGATTGCCGCTAGGGACGCAGACATACAGTGCTTTCAGAAATATATAGTAGATTTTCAAGCATACAAAATGAGGTAAACACAACATACTACACAAAAGGAAAAGTGGATACAGTAATACAAATAAACTGGTTGTGGAACAATAGAGAGGAGGGAGAACGGGGATGGGGGGGAAGGGGTAGCATTTGTACCAATATCGCACTGTATTCGACAATTTAAATACCACATGTATTACTCTGTTCAAAGTATTCTAGTCTATATATGGAGATATACCTGCGTGGCGGAACCAAGGAGCCCAAATCTCAGAGAATTGCGAGGTAGAGGCGTTCAGATAGGCTGAGAGTTTCTCCATATAGACTATATGCCAAATTTTGTTGTTTATTTGATTTAAGGATGGGGGGGCCGGTTGTTTCCAATTTTTGGCAATTGTACACCGTGTAGCGTTTAAAATTTGGGATATTACTCTAGCTTTTTTTTTGGAGATATTAGCCATTGGTTTTCCTAGTAATATATATACTGGGTCGTGTGGGACAGAGATTTCTAGTATCTTGTGTATTAAGGTGAACACTTCCGTCCATGTATGTTTGGATTTTGGGGCATGACCAGAATATGTGCAGTATATTCCCCACTTCTCCACAACCACGCCAGCACAGAGGGGAGACCCCTGGGAGAAAAGAGTGCAGCCTGGCACGAGTCATATACCATCTAAATATTAACTTGTAAATATTCTCCTTAATTACAACGCATGATGAGTTTTTGGAAGCGGCTTCCCAGATGTCTGTCCAGGTATCGAGATCTATACAGACGTTAAGATCCTTTTCCCAGGATACCATATAGTTATCGGGGGTTTGGTTGTTCTTGGTAGAGGATAAACTGTGATATATTCTGGAGATGATGCCCTTTGTGTGGGGTTGGTGTAGACACCAGTCCTCAAACAAAGTCAAAGCATGGTGTTGACCTGGCTTGTAGACTGATTGGATATAGTGCCTAACCTGGAGAAATCTGAAGAATTCGGAGGAGGGGATATCGTGGTTTGTTTGTAGCGAAGCGAATGGGGGGACTTTCCCTTGGGTGAGGATATCCTTGACTCTTGTGAGTCCTTTTTGAATCCAGGTATGGGAGTGCGGGTTTCCTGAGTAAAAAGGAAGGGAGGGGTCCGAGAATAGTAGTTGCATAAGGGAAGGGGAATCGGTTAGTTGGAACTTGGTTTAGAGGGAGTCCCAGAGATTACAGGCAAAGGATATCACCGGGTTCTTGTAGGTCTCAGGTGGTCTAGACTTTTTGTTGAGCCAGAGGAGATTTTTTATTTTACATGGGGAACAAATCAGGTCCTCTATCTCGACCCACCTCCTCTCGGTTGGGTTTGAATGCCAGCTAATGAGTTGCCCTAACTGTGCGGCTCTATAATAGTTTTGTAAGTTCGGGAGAGCTAAGCCTCCTTCTGATTTGGATTTTTAAAGAATATCTCTACGAACTGTGGGTCGCCTATTTTGCCAGACAAACTTCAAAATTTTCTTCTGTATATTGTTTAGGTCTTTCTGACAGATTTTAACCGGAAGAGTTTGGAAGAGATAGAGGAGTCTGGGTAGAATATTCATTTTAATGGTGGTTATTCTCCCAAACCAGGATATTAGATATGGATTCCAAGTGGTTAAAACCTTAGCTATCTGGACGAAAAAGGGTTTAAAATTTGCGTTGTATAAAGTCGAGTAATCTTTTGTTAATTGGACCCCTAGATATTTAATATGGTTCGAATTCCATTTAAAGTCGAAATTTAGTTGGAGTTATTTTACTAATTCTTTTGGGAGATTTAAGCTAAGGGCCATGGATTTGGAATGATTAATTTTATAACCTGAAAGGGAACCAAATTCTGACAGGTCATGAAAAAGGTTAGGGAGGGATGTAAGAGGTTTTGAGAGCGTCAATAGTATATCATCCGCAAAAAGAGCTATTTTGAATTCTTCCTGACCAACAGGAATACCCGCAATATTGGGGTTCATCCTTATCCTGCATGCTAATGGTTCTATGGCCAAGGCAAACAACACAGGTGAGAGAGGACAACCCTGTCTAGTTCCATTTGATATTGAAAAGGGATCAGATAAGGAGTTGTTCATCCTCACCATGGCCGTTGGTGTGGAGTATAGTGTGTTTATGCTGTTTAGTATTTTAGCTGTGAATCCCATCTGCGAAAGCGTGGCTGACATAAACTGCCAGTCTAATCGATCTAACGCTTTTTCTGCGTCTAAAGAGAGTAATAGAGATGGGCACTTTGTGTTTTGTGCTACGTGTATTAGATTCACTGTCCTCCTAGTGTTGTCAAGGGCTTGTCTGCCCAGAACAAACCCCACCTGGTCCGGATGAACCAGCTTAGGGAGGATATTATTTAATCTGTTGGCTAAGATCTTTGCATAAAGTTTTAGATCAGTATTTAACAATGAGATAGGTCTGTAGTTAGAGCACAGCAGAGGATCTTTCCCCTCTTTTGGGATTACCACTATGGTAGCGCGGAGCATATCCCTAGGAGGGGGAAGGCCTAGTAGCATCTCATTAAATACTTTGGTAAGAAATGGGAGGAGCATTGTGGAATATTTCTTGTAATGAAGATTAGAAAATCCATCCGGACCAGGGGCCTTACCAATTTTCAGGGATTTTATGGCGTCCATAATTTCCAGGGGCTCTATAGTTTTTTCGAGGTTTATGATATCGTTCGGATCTAGGGTGGGGAGTCGGCATTCTGCTAGGTAATTTCGAATCTTTATTGCTCTTTTGTTTTTAGCCGAGTCTCCCATTGGGCCTGGTAGGTTGTATAGGGATGTGTAATAGTCTTTAAATGCGTCGTTTACAATTTTGGGATTGTGGGATACTGAGCCATTTTTAGTGTGGATGTTGTGAATTTTAGCTTTAGCTTGTTTTTGCTTTAACTTGCGTGCCAGCATTCTATCTGCTTTATTACTTTTTTCGTAGTATTTCTGTTGGGTCCATCTTATAGCTCTTTCTGCGTTTGACACCAACAAAAGGCTTAGTTCTCCCCTCACTGAGATTATCTGCCTGTAGTTTTTTCGAGATGGGTTTGATTTATGAATAAATTCTAATTCTGATAGTTTTTGTGTTAGTGTTTCAATTTGTTTTGTTTTTTCTTTTATTTCCTGAGAAGCCAGGGCAATCAGTTTGCCTCTTATCACTGATTTGTGGGCCTCCCAAAGGGTAAAAGAGGAAACCTCTGGGGTATTGTTTAATTCAAAGTATTGGGCCAGTTCTTTTTCTATTAGTTGGAAATTTTGTAGGGTCAGTAGTAGGGATTCATTCAAGGACCACGACCTTGTAATATTTTTGGGCGTGAGGCCTACTAGTCTGGTTATAAGCGTAGAGTGGTCTGACCAAGCAGAGGGGTCAATTACTGCTGAGGAAATATTATCGCTTATTTGTTGGTCTATTAGGATATAGTCAATTCGAGAATAGCTATTATGGGGGGTGAGAGAAAAACGTGAAATCCTTTACATTGCTATTAACTCATCTCCAGGAGTCTACCAACAATAGATCCTTGGTCATAGATACAAGTCCCCGGGTAGAGGGAGCTATTTTTTGTGGCGGGGGGGGGGGGGCTGGGGGATTTATCTAGATTTGGGTCCATAATTGCGTTTAGGTCTCCTGCTAAAATTAAAAGGCCTTTCTGGACAGAGAGAATTAAATTTGTTAGGTCCTGGAAAAAGGATTCTTGATTTTCGTTAGGGGCATACGTGTTGACTATTGTTATATCAGTGGAGTCCAGTGACCCTGTAATAATTAGATTTCTCCCAGCGAGATCACTTTTAATTTTATCTACTTTGAAGTTTAAGTTTTTATGGAAAAGTGTCGCTACGCCATTTTTTTTCGTGGGAGCTGATGAGTGGTAGACTAGAGCAGGGGTGAGCAAACTTTTTAAGCCGAGCCCCCCTTTTTATCCATGAAATTTCTCGGGCCCCCCCTGCCTGATGTAATCAAAATCACATGGAAAAAAAAAAACCTTTATTAAACGGTATACAATGTAAATACAAATATGTCTAAAGCCGCGCGTATAGTGCCCGCGACGGAGACGCGTGACGTCACCCGTTGCTGCTAGCGAAAGTTGTATTTCGCTTTGTGACGGCGCCGGCAACCAGGCCATTGATTGGTTCAGGCCATTGATTGGATTTGAAAAATCAAATATTGCCGGCTTAAAAAAATCGCGTCGCGCTTACTATAAGAGCACACGGCGGCGACAATGCATTTGTTTTCGGGCAACGTTGCGTCGCCGGCACTATAAGCGCAGTCTAAATACTTACATTCTTCAACAGCTCGCTCTTGCAAAATTAGGCAGCGTCCACGCTGCCGCTGAAAGCGGTGACATCACCAACTCTCCAAGCATGAGCGCAGGGTGCCCTGCATAATTTTGCAAGCACGAGCGGGGAAGTGTTTTCACTTTTTTTTTCCCCCATTATTTCTGTACATTCATAGTATGATTGATTTAGTGGCAGCCGACCCTCTCACTTGCAGAGGATCGCAGCGAAGCAGGTTGCCAGCGGAGGAGAGCAGGAACACAGCGCTATTGCAGGGCAGACACCGAAAGGAGGGGCGCGTGCTCCTCCCTCATACCTCCGAATCACGTGGCTGCCACCTGCATTATCCTGTTCGGCCGCCCGCGCACATCTTCGGCTGCCCGCCCACGCACATCTTCTTGGCCGCCCGCGCACATCTTTTTCGCCTGCGCATCCAGGTTTTGCCGCATGCGCCCCGCCTAAATCTTGCGCCCGGGGCGCCCCCCAGTTTATGCACCGCTGCATTCAATCACAACACCCACACAATCACAGACAACACACTCAAACCCCCCCCCCACACACAGTATCAATGCTTAGTGAAGTGCCAGAATCCAGGTTAAAACAAAAAAAATGATGGAGTATCAGGCCTAATGGATGCCGTCCCGGCCACCGCCCCCCGGTTCCCCCATTTCATGGGAAGAAGCAAGTCGAGGGAAGTGATACGGGCAAACGCGTGGGGCTGGGGCGATCACCAACCGAGACTCCGATTCCAGGTCTGTCGGGTTTGTTTAGGTCTGACGCTGGATTTCCTCGAGAGATGGTCAGTTTTATTTTATAAGTTTGCAGGAGGAGTTGTGGGAGATCCTCGAGGATCTGGGTACGGGCCTATGTAGGGGGTTAAATAGGCGCGTCTGTGGCGCAGTGGGGGCTAAATGCTTGTACTTGCCAGACGGGCTCAGGGCTTATAAAAGCCTGGGGAGGGAGGGGGGAAGAGTGGTGGAGTGGGGGGGGTTACCTGTACGGTACTTCAGGTCGCCCACTGGCGACCAGGCAGGGTCACGTGGGCCCCCGCTACGGGTATTTACGGGGTCAGCGGTTCAAGGACCGTCTGCCTAACCTAGTCACCACTAAGTGAGCGCTCTAAGCGGACTGGCAGTTACTCATTATTTAATAAACAAAGCTGCTGCCTTTTATACCTCCAGATCGAGCCTGTCGTTATTTGTATGGTGTTTAGTGTGGGTACGGGGTACGAGGTGAGGGCGCCCTCGGCAGCCTCCCTGCTCATGGCTGGTTCCGCTCCACTGTGAACCCCTAACCGAAGCCCCTACACTCCACTACCCCCCGAGGCTTGGAGGCCCACTGCATCCCCAGCGCTGATTAATGAACGTCCCCCCCCTGCAGGCATCGCCAGTGCGAGCCGCGGAGAGGAAGGCACCTTTTGCTGTAACCCCCGTAACTGCAGGCCCCTTTTCGGCGCGGTGAAGAGGTTCATTCTTTTGCCTCTGACCTGGGAAATTGCAACGGTTGGGCGTGTGACCGTTTTATAAAAGAATTGCCAGTTCTGTGCAACCTTGGGCAGGACGCTTCACCCCCTGGCATCAAAAAGGCGTCTGTGATCTCCATGGATCCGGGAGTGAACGATTCCCCATGTTGGGCTGGGGGTTTCTACAGGCCTTAGGGAGGAATAAAGTATTAACAGAGGTAAGACGGAAACCGCTTTTATTATGAAAATACCATTTATTTGTTTGACAAAAAAAAAAAACCCTCAAAAAAGTCAAATTAATAAAACAAAAAACTCCTTCGCTTCCAGAATCTCGTCCCAGATACACACTGCTCGTGCCCGGAAACCCCAGCCACCATCATCTGCTCCCACGCTGACCGTGCTGCGATCATGGGCGGATTTAAATAACTCGCTTACCCCGGGCAGTCCTCACCTCTCCTCCTGCCGCGTAAATAACCGCAACGACACGTGACTCTTGCGTTCCCTTGCCAACGCGACGCCATGTGACATGTTGTCATGATGCCAACGCAATGCCATGTGTCGTGCAACAGGAGGAGCGCGCGCGAAGGAAAGGGTAGAGAGACCATTACAGAAACCCCACGCTATCCCCCCGGCAATCATGGTGGGAAGAGAGCGGCCGAGTCGAATGCCGTCCCTAAATTTGCTGCCCTAGGTCCGTGCCTAATGGGGAAATCCGCCACTGGTGGCGTCCTTTGCAGCACTGAAAGAGTTAACCGTCGGTCGCTCAGGTGAGGCTTTAACCCTTCCCCTGCCAGAGAGACCCGCAGAGTTCGCCTCGCACGTTAGACTAGGCCCGTTCTCGGTTCCTTGTATTTCGTCAGCGTCGTGTTCCACCCCTTCCTCCCCCCGACTCCCACTCCTACTTCAGGGCTGCTTTGGGCGGGGGCGTTGAGCTTCAGGATCTCCTGGAAGTCTCGGGACCACCTCCCCGCAGCGTCCAGGTGCGATTGACGTGCTCTTCCATCACTCTCCACCGGTCGAGAAGTACAGACGCCTCGAGTGGGGAGGTTCGCAGGGGGGGGGGTCCGGGTCAGTTCTCCCACTGCTCGTAGCGCTCTGAGGGACACGAGGACAAGATAGAGGAGAAAGGGAGGTGAGACCGCGCACGCGCACAGCAGAGGACTGGTAACACCACGACCAACACATCACATCGACTAAAAGCACAGTCTGCGCTGGTCGCCATTTGTTTCGCCTTTTCATTTTTTTTTTGCCCAACTCTATTTTAATTTTTTTTAAACTATACTAGTTCGGGAGATAGAAGTCGCATGGAAATAAACTGTCACCGGCGGATAAAATGGAGCTCTCCTAGGGCAGTCTGAAGGTCCCCATGGTAACATCAGAGCTAGAGATAGGAAGGGGACAGGTCCTAGATTATTATTGGGATGTGCTGCTTTAATATACAGCAAGAGATGTAATAACGGTGCAGGGGGCAGCGTTTTGTAAGGTGGAGGTGGCAAATACTTCACTGAAAGAATAGTGCATGCATGGAACTGCCACACGCCAGAGTTGGCCACAGTGCAAGAGTTCAGCAACGTGTGGGGAAGACACAGGGAAATGGGCAGAAAATCCTAGTGGTATAAGGTCACGGGATGTAAATGGACAGAAGATGTGGAAGGAAAAGCTAACTTTTGTAGGTTCTCTGCTTTGGAGCTTGGGGTGAGAATAGGATTATTTTCTCAATATGCGGGGAGAAGTTCCCCATAAAAAACAAAGGACACGGTGTCCCCGTCGTATGATGATTCGGGCTCTTCCTATGAAGGACGAGACCTGCGTTTAATTTAATTAACGACATGTTATTTTCTGTTTTCTGTCATCTCTTGAACGTGCGTGTAAGAACTTAATGGAGTGTATTAAGATAAAAAAAAAATCAGTGTTTCTTGCTTCGGCCTTGTACATAGTCGGCGCCCGCGCTGACGTCACGTGTCCGCTGCACGTGCGATCCGCGGCCTGTGGGTCTGGAGGAGACGTGGACAAAGAGCAGCTCCAATTCAATGTTCGGGGGCGTGTGGGCCTGTGACCTCATGTGACGGTTCACTCTCATGGCTGCAGACCGCGCACGTGACCCGGCGTCGTGCGACAAAATCAAAAGATATTGGTCCTCGCGAAAAATCAATGGCGCCGGTTGCGTCTGTGGCACGCACGCTTATGGCCGTGCGCATTGCCTACAGGCTTCTGTGTGCGGCGCGCTAAAAATGGACGCGGGATTATATTGGCACGAACAGCAATACACTGTGCTGTGCACAGGATATTTTGCGGCAGCGATTTCTGCATCAAAGAGCTTACAATTACATTTTACTACATGGGCACAGAGATCATTTTTTAGTACCAAGTCTGCAAACACACACCCAGATACCATGTAACACAAATACCCAACACAATCAGACTCACTTTAACACTTTGCTGCTGAATGTCTCCATTGTTGTGCGGATTCCCAAAGTCGATGCTTCCGATGGTAACGCTAGAACCACAGCCCGCTGATGTCAACTGGGGCGCTGCGCGGCGAGGAGCGTGGTGAGCAAAATGTGTGAACACAACTTTTAGCTTCAGCACAGAGTACTTAAGGGGGAGACAAGCACGGGAAACACAAGCTCTTTACTTGCATTAAACGAGGGCAATGGATGGAAGGGGAAGTAAACATATTATGCTCCCCCACCTTGAATATGGAGTACAATTTTGGGCACCAATCCTAAGAAAAGACTTATAGAACAGAGAGAGTGCAGAGAGCGAGCCACCAAAGTAATAAAGGGGATGGACAATGTAATTATGAGAGAAGGCTAGCTAAATTGATACTACATTGAAAAGAGGAGTATACAGTAAGAGAGGGTATATATATATACAAATATATTGGGGACAGTACAGGGAGCTTTCAAAAGAACTATTCATCCCAAGGGCAGTACAAAGGACTCAGGGGCATCCCTTTAGGTTGTGGGAAAGGAGCTTTCACCAGCAACAAAGAAAAGGGTTCTTACAGTAGGCGTTACAGTGTGGGTTCATGCATTCCTGATTACTGTGATGGCATATACAATATCGCAAAAAAAGTTGGACGTGCTTTTAGAAAGGAAAGTATACGGGATATACCAAATAAGTAAACATGGGAAGGATGTTATCCAGGGATATATCCGATTGCCAATGATTGGAGTCAGGAAGGAATTTATTTTTCCCCTATGAGATATCATGGATGATACTGTATGTCACTGGGTTTTTTGTTGTCCTTCCTCTGCATCAATATACTGTAAGTACAATATAGGTAAAGTATCTGTCGTCAAATTTGCAAGGTTGAACTTAATGACGCATGCTTTTTCACCTCATCTACTACTAACTATAGTAGTGTAACTGTTTAACTATGTCAAACACAGTGTGGCCGCGCAGGATCGTGACCAGGTCTGAGGCAGTTTCTCAAATGTTTGTATGATGTTTTGGGATGGGCAATAAAACAGTGCCAGTTTGCATCAAATTTGCCAGTAACCAAAAGCTTCATTCTCAGTATTCTTTATTTAAATAAATGAACTGTATTCTCTTATCACTGTACATGTCACCAAAAAGCATTGTGAAAATCTTGTAAAATCTCACTTCAAAAAATGTTTCAAATGTAGAAACTTGCCAAATATCCACAGGCCGAGTGGTGAACAGGACAGCGGTGTTTGCTTGTGATTTGGGCATTTCTTCCCGCATCGCTCACGAATGTACCAAACTGATTGAATGGGGAGCAGAATCCAGGCGGATTTCCAGACAATGTGATGTAAGGGCAAAGTTACATGGGGCGGAATGGCGCGTCTGTCCGGCAGACTGTGAGCAGGTACGATGCGCCAATCACTGGACTTCTCATTGCCCCTCACCAAGGCTCCCCTGTCTTCCTCCCTCCAAGATTTTCTCGGACTCTGCGGTTTCAATCCTGATGGATTTCTTCAACCAGGATTATATATTTCAGTTCCTGGAACGCCCCATTTCCATCACTGAAATGTCAGAGAATTAGGGGAACATATATATACACATATATATACGTATTATAGTATATATATATATGTATATATATATATCTATATATATTATATAGGCATCAGTCACGTGTTGCCGAGCTCAATAATCAAAAAATAAAGATGATACGCTCTGTGGCAGTATGTTTTTCTGTAGTTGCTTAGGTCAACCTCCTCCCTTAATTGTTAGTCAAATGCATGAGGATCAGGTACTAGACTGCTATCTTGGCTGTGAGCCATATGGCAAGTGTCACATCTTAAGTGTCCCATTTAAAGTGTAGGTAGAGTTAATTTTGGAGTTTGAAAGTGGAGTAAGATTAGAGGAAGACTGGACCTGCAACACGAAACAACTTGCAACTGTGAGAATTGACTTTCTAAAAGCTGTGATTATTTGTATGCTTCCTATCCTCAACAATTGTGAAGTCTCTCCTCCTGCATCTCACTATGCCCTCCCTATGCTTTTTCTTGTTTACTGTTTCCGCTCCAGCTCCTTCGTAAATGTCTCTGTTCTCTCCAAACTTCCCCTCCCAACTGCACCATTATTATACATCCTCCTCCCACAACTCTTTAACCCAATAAAAAAACACCCCACAGACTGGTGACCCATCACAACTCATACATCTGAAAGTCATATTGAAAACCACTCACTCTCCCTCCCCTAAACTTACCCTATTGTGAGCCCCAACATCTTCTATAAACCACCCTGGTGCCAAGGAACAAAGGCTCAATTAAAAGCAATCATGGACTGCACCAATGTTGTGTGATCAGGACTCCATAGGAATGAGGGGGCTTATTCCAACTTAAATTTTTTTTTACATCACCTAAATATACTCAGCTCTATTCAAAGCCAAAAACTTACTAAGTAAAACCAACAACCATCCACCCACTAAACAAAAAAAAACCCGCATCCCGGTGTGAGGCATCCCTTTTCTTTAAAAAACAAATACCAAGATCAAGAAGCGTCTACCCAGGCAGAGACGCAGACTCAGATCAGACTCGGGAGAAGAGCCGGACGCTCCACTTACCCGCAAAGAAATGATGGTGTTTGTACAAGAACTAAAAAGCTCTTTCACTCTGAGGCAGAGCTTCCGCCGCAGCATCAGAGAGGAGATTGCGTCCATAGGAACCGATCGTGGACTTGGAGGAGAAGGTGGATAACACTGCCCTTGCACAGGAGACCCAACGCAAGATATCGAGGAATTAAAACTCAAGTCAAAACGATTTTCGATAACTGGAAGATACGGAGAACCGGTCAAGACGCAATATACCTGCGGATCAGAGGTATCCGGAAGAGTGGACACGCCCAATTGGACCATATCTCACCTGCTTTCATGTCCCTGTTACCCGAAACATCGGATGAAAAACTTCAGATGGACAGAGCCCATAGGCTTCCTAGACCGAAAGGCCTAGATCCAGCAAAGCCACGAGACGTGATCACACCCTACACTATTTCCATATTAAAGAGGAAATATTGAGAGCGCTAGAACCACCCCAAAGATATAGCAGAATAACTTTCCACTCCTCACTGTCCCGACGGACTTGGCTCAAACACCGACTAAACAAGCGGAGAATGTTCGCGCAGATCACCAACTCACTGCGAACAATAAAATCCGCTATCGCTGGAGTTTCGTGCAAAATATTGTTTCACTTATCAAGAGACGATGTACATTTCTACCACAAAAGGTGAGGAAAAACTACGATCATTGGGCTTACTCGAACCAGAGATCCGGAGGCCTCTCCAAGCTCGTCATCACCCAAGCACAACGCCAGGCATGGTGTGAAAACACCACATCTGGCGAGCAAAGACCCAACCCACTTGAAGAACTAGAGCTGGATTACTTACTTAACACACCCAGTAAGATGGAAGACAAGCCAAAGCGTGTCTGGACTTAAGGTACAATCGGACGTGCCCCTCCAGTAACCACCTAAAAACTAACCAACGGTTGCGGTAACTGGAACACATCGACCAACTCGAGCAAGCCAACACACGACAACCTGCACATCAGAGTTACCGAGTTTTCTAGTTTCTACACACGTACTAGTCCCAAATCTAGGTTATTTCCTTCTCATTGTGAAACTGTTCCCATTCCCACAATTACCCAAGTTCGAGTCATTCAAATTTTGATAATCAGTTTGAACGATCCGAACACTTAAAGGGACTGATATACAATGTTTGTTTGGAACTGTTTTCTAGATAAAGGTGTATGTGTAATATAAGTTCATATGTTGCCTATAATAGAATTGGTCCCCCAAAGTTCAGCTACCAATTCTTTATTACAGGCTAAAATTTAAGGTTACGTTTTAGTTAACTTTCTCCATGTTATTTATCCCTCTCCCCCTGTAGACTACGAATGCAGAGTCTCTGCCAAACTAGGCTGCCAGGCAACCCTACTTAATCTTCTAAATGAGAGAAGGATATTTTGTGTAAACGGTTAAAGTTCAAGTGCCCCCCTTCTGTGCTTTCATTCCCCTGATGTGTGTAGATGACACACACAACCCACCCCGTACTCTTGGGGTGATTTTGTTTCCCTTTTCGAAAGCTTAGCTCCTAACAAAGGAAGCACTGCGGCGTCGAGCCGCTGGGTCACTGCCCGCCCCCTCAGGTTCATTTAACCTGTGAGTGCAAGAGACTCACACCACGGGTTCCCCATGGCTGGTCCCCCCAAACAATGTTTGGAAGCGGGGTCCTCGTTTTACCCCTCCCTCTCTATCCCTCCCTCCCCAAGTTCTGCAAGCATTGGTCACTACCATGTAATCATATGTGTATATCTCTCGTTTGTATATGTTCTCATACCGAGTCGTTTCCGAAGACGGATGTACCGACTCTTCAACTTATGTAGGTTACACTCTGTTCATTTGTATTATAATCCTCGAACCACCACCATGCCGATTAATATAATATCCCAAAACACCAAGGGCTTAAACACCCCCCGAAAAGACGTATGTCTCTTCGGAAGCCAAAAGACTGGCAGGAGATATAATCTTGCTACAAGAAACTCACTTGAAAAAAGAGGATCAGTCACTGGCTGTCGCAATGACTACCCTCAGTCCAGCGGTGCGCAAACTGGGGGGCGCGCCCCTTAGGGGGGCGCAAGATTTTTAGGGAGGGCCGGGCTGCGTGCAGGGAAACCTTGGGGGTGGGCAGAGCTGTGCACAGGCGCCAGAAGCTCCGTGCAGAGGCTGCTTCCCTGCTCTGTCTGTGTCAGAGGGGGCGGGGCCAGAAGCTCCGTGCAGAGGCTGCTTCCCGCTCTGTCTGTGTCAGAGGGGGCGGGGCCAGAAGCTCGTGCAGGCAGAGGCTGCTTCCCTGCTCTGTCTGTGTCAGAGGGGGCGGGGCCAGAAGCTCCGTGCAGGCAGAGGCTGCTTCCCTGCACACAGACATCCCCTCCTCCTCCTGTCTGTTAGCTGCCCGTTTTCAGCAGCATTGGGGGACCTGAGCAGGCTTGTTACTCCTCCCCCCCACCTACCAGGTGTGTGTGTGGTGTGTGGGGGGAGGGGGGTTGAGTGTTTGTGGGGGTTGATGGTGTGTAGTATATGTGAAGTTTGTGGGTGGGGTGTGGGGGTGTTGAGTGTGAGTGTGTGTGTGGGGTTGAGTGTTGAGTGTGTGGTGTGTGTGTGGGTGTTGTGGTGGAGTGTGTGTGTGAGTTGTGTGTTGTGTGTTGAATTGAGTTGTTGTGGTTGTGGGTGTTGGGTTGGTGTGAGTGTGTTTGTGGTTGGTGTGTTTTGTGTGTTTGTGGGGGTGGTGGGTTGAGTGTGTGTGTGTTTTGTTTTGGGTTGTTTTGTTTTTTGTTCGGGGTAGTTGTTGTTTTTTTGGTCTTTAGCTTTTGTGGGGTTGGTTGTCAGCAGATGTGTTGGGTGGGTGTTGGTGTGTGGTGGGTGTGTGGGTTTGCGTCG
>WSYH01015424.1:0-14282 GCA_036426205.1 Ascaphus truei | reverse complement strand
GCTCCACCATGTCCCCACCCTTACTCACACACTGTGCCGACTGGCCCATTCTCCCCATGTCACCAACATTACTCACACTGTGCCGATGGCCCTCCCCCATGTCACCACATTACTCACACTGTGCCAAGCTGGCCCTGCTCACCATGGTCACCAACCTTACTCACACTGTGCCAGGCGCCATTCTCCACCATGTCACCAACATTACTCACCCTGTGCCGAGCTGGCCCATTCTCCACCAGTCACCAACCTTACTCCACTGTTCCAGACTGGCCATTCGTCCACCAGTAACCAACCTTACTCACACTGTTGCTCAAGCTGCCCTGCTCCACCATGTCACCAACCTACCCACACTGTGCCGAGCTGGCCCATTCTCCACCATGTCCACCAACCTTACTCCACTGTGCCAGCTGGCCCATTCTCCCCATGTCACAACACATTACTCACACTGTGCCGAGCTGCCCATTCTCCACCATGTCACCAACTTACTCCACTGTGCCAGCTTGCCCTTCTCACACCATGTCACCAACCTTACTCACACTGTGCCAAGCTGGCCCATTCTCCACCATGTCACCAACATTACTCACACTGTGCCGAGCTGGCCCATTCTCCACCATGTCACCAACCTTACTCACACTGTGCCAGCTGCCCATTCTCCACCATCACCACAACTTACTCACACTGGGGCAGCTGGCCCTGCTTTCTCCCCCATGCACCAACAACATTACTCACCACTTGCCGGCTGGCCCATTCTCCACCATGTCACCACACATTACTCACACTGTGCCAACTGGCCCATTCTCCACCATGTCACCACACATTACTCACACTGTGCCAGCTGGCCATTCTCCACCATGTCACCAACACTTACCACACTGTGCCAAGCTGCCCATTCTCCACCATGTCACCAACCTTACTCACACTGTGCCGAGCTGGCCATTCTCCACCATGTCACCAACACTTACTCACACTGTGCCGAGCTGGCCCATTCTCCACCATGTCACCAACCTTACTCACACTGTGCCAAGCTGGCCCATTCTCCACCATGTCACCAACCTTACTCACACTGTGCCGAGCTGGCCCATTCTCCACCATGTCACCAACACATTACTCACACTGTGCCAAGCTGGCCCATTCTCACCATGTCACCAACCTTACTCACACTGTGCCGAGCTGGCCCATTCTCCACCATGTCACCAACCTTACTCACACTGTGCCGAGCTGGCCCTGCTCCACCATGTCACCAACCTTACTCACACTGTGCCACGGGCCCATTCCTCCACCATGTCACCAACATTACTCACCCTGTGCCGAGCTGGCCCTTCTCCACCATGTCCCCAACACATTACTCCACTGTGCCAGCTGGCCCATTCTCCACCATGTCACCAACTTACTCACACTGTGCCGAGCTGGCCCTGCTCCACCATGTCACCAACATTACTCACACCTGTGCCGAGCTGGCCCTCTATTCTCCCATGTCACCAACTTACTCACACTGTGCCGCAGCTTGGCCCATCTCCACCAGTGTCACCAAACATTACTCCCACTGTGCCACAGCTGCCCATTCTCCACCATGTCACCAACATTACTCACACTGTGCCAAGCTGGCCCTGCTCCACCATGTCACCAACCTTACTCACACTGTGCCGAGCTGGCCCATTCTCCACCATGTCACCAACCTTACTCACACTGTGCCGAGCTGGCCCATTCTCCACCATTCCAAACATTACTCACACTGTGCCGACGGCCCTCTCCACCATGTCACCAACCTTACTCACACTGTGCCAACTGGCCCATTCTCCACCATGTCACCAACATTACTCACACTGTGCCGAGCTGCCCATTCTCCACCATGTCACCAACCTTACTCACACTGTCCAAGCTGGCCCATTCTCCCACCACCATGTCCCAACCTTACTCACACTGTGCGCGGCTGCCCATTCTCCCCATGTCACCAACTTACTCACACTGTGCCAGCTGCCCATTGCTCCACCATGTTCACCAACCTACTCACACTGTGGCCAAGCTGCCCATTCTCAACCATGTCACCAAACACATTACTCACACATGGTCCAAGCTGGCCATTCTCAACCATGTAACCAACACATTACTCACACTGTGCCAAGCTGCCCATTCTCCACCATGTACCAACACATTCTCACACTGTGCCGAGCTGGCCCTTTTCCAACCATGTCACCAACACATTACTCACACTGTGCCAGCTGGCCCATTTCTCACCATGTCACCAACACATTACTCACACTGTGCCGAGCTGGCCCATTCTCCACCATGTCACCACCAACATTACTCACACCTGTGCCGAGCTGGCCCATTCTCCACCATGTCACCAACATTACTCACACACTGTGCCAGCTGGCCCATTCTCCACCATGTCACCAACACATTTCCACACTGTGCCGAGCTGGCCCATTCTCCACCATGTCACCACATTACTCACACTGTGCCGAGCTGGCCCATTCTCCACCATTGTCACCAACATTACTCACACTGTGCCGAGCTGGCCCATTCTCCACCATGTAACCAACACTTACTCACACTGTGCCGAGCTCCATTCTCCACCATGTCACCAACATTACTCACACTGTGCCAGAGCTGGCCCTTCTCCACCATGGTCACCACCTTACTCACACTGTGCCAGCTGGCCCATTCTCCACCATGTCACCAACCTTACTCACACTGTGCCGGACTGGCCATGCTCCACCATGTCAACCAACCTTCACTCACAACTGTTGCCGAGCTGGCCCATTCTCCACCATGTCAAACCAACATTGACTCACACTGTGCCACTGGGCCCATTCTCCACCATGTCACCAACACTTACTCACACAGTGCCAGGAGCGCCCATTCTTCCACCATGTCACCAACACTTACTCACACTGTGCCGGAGCTGGCCATTCTCCACCATGTCACCAACCTTACTCACACTGTGCCGCTGGCCCTCTCCCATGTCACCAACCTTACTCACACTGTGCCGGGCTGGCCCATTCTCCACCATGTCACCAACATTACTCACACTGTGCCGGCTGGCCCTTGCTCCACCATGTCACCAACTTAACTCACACTGTGCCAAGCTGGCCCTCTCCACCAGTGTCACCGAACCTTACTCACACTGTGCCAAGCTGTTCCATTCTCCACCATGTCACCACATTACTCACGCTGTGCAGCTGGCCCATTCTCCACCATGTCACCAACACATTACTCACACTGTGCCGAGCTGGCCCATTCTCCACCATTTACCACCTTACTACACACGGTTGCCGAGCTGGCCCTGCTCCACCATGTCACCAAAACTTACTCACAACTGTGGCCGAGCTGGCCCATTCTCCACCATGTCACCAACCTTACTCACACGTGCCGAGCTGGCCATTCTCCACCATTTCACCAACATATCACTACACTGGCCGAGCTGCCCATTCTCCACCATGTTCACCATCACCAACATTACTCACACTGTGCCGAGCTGGCCCATTCTCCACCATAACACCAACACATTACTCACACTGTGCCGAGCAGGTCCATTCTCCACCATGTCACCAACCTTACTCACACTGTGCAAGCTGGCAAATGCTCCACATGTCAACCCAACCCTGTACTCACCCAACGTGCCGAATGCTCGGCCCCCAACCATGTCACCAACACATTACTCACACTGTGCCGAGCTGGCCCATTCTCCACCATGTCACCAAACACATTACTCACACTGTGCCACAGCTGGCCACCACTTCTCCACCATGCACCACAAACACATTACACACTGTGCCGAGCTGGCATTGCCCATGCCACCGCACCAACCATACACTGTGCCGGCTGGCCCATTCTCCACCATGTCACCAACAAATTAACTCACACTGTGCCAGCTGGCCCATTCTCCCACCATGCACCACCATTACTCACATGTGCCAGCTGGCCATCTCCACCAGTCACCAACATTACTCACACTGTGCCAGATGGCCCATTCTCACACCATGTCACAACACTTACTCACACTGTGCCACAGAGTCCATTCTCACCACCATGTCCCACCCACCATTACATCACACCACCGTGGCCAAGTGCCCATTCTCCCACCATGTCACCAACCTTATCACACCGGTGCCGAGCTGGCCCATTCTCCACCATGTCACCAACCTTACTCACACTGTGAGAGCTGGCCCATTCTCCACATGTCACCAAACACATACTCACACTGTGCCGAGCTAGCCCCTCTCCACCATGTCACCACAACTTACTCACACCCCGCTGCCCGAGCGGCCATTCTCCCATGCACCAACCTTACTCACACTGTGCCGAGCTGGCCCATCTCCACCCCATGTCACCAACCTTACTCACCACTGTGCCAAGCTGGCCACATTCTCCACCATGTCACCAACCTTATACACACTGTGCCAGCTGGCCCCATTCTCCACCATGTCACCACATTACTCACACTGTGCCGAGCTGGCCTTTCCACCATTGTCACCAAACATTACTCACACTGTGCCGAGCTGGCCCATTCTCCACCATGTCACCACAACACTTACTACCACTGTGCCAAGCTGGCCATTCTCCCACCATGTCCACCAAACTTACTCACAACCTGTGCCGAGCTGGCCCATTCTCCACCATGTCACCAAACATTCCACCCCATCACACCTGTGCCGAGGCTGGCCCTCTCCACCATGTCACCACCTTACTCACCCGTGCCGAGCGGCCCATTCTCCACCATGTCACCCAACATACCCACCACGTGCCGAGCTGGCCCATTTCCCCACCATGTCACCAACAAACCTTACTCAACTGTGCCGAGCTGGCCCATTCTCCACCATGTCACCAATTACTACCACTGTGCCAGCTGGCCCATTCTCCACCATGTCACCAACCATTACTCACACTGGCCGAGCTGGCCCATTCTCACCATGTCCCCAACATTACTCACACTGTGCCGAGCTGGCCCTGCTCCACCATGTCACCAACATTACTCACACTGTGCCACAGCTGGCCCATTCTCCACCATGTCACCAACATTACTCACACCTGTGCCAGCTGGCCCATCTCCACCATGTCACCACCAACATTACTACACTGTGCGAGCTGGCCCTTCTCCACCATGTCACCAACTACTCACACTGTGCCGAGCGGCCCTTCTCCACCATGTCACCAACATTACTCACACTGTGCCGAGCTGGCCCATTCTCCCATGTCACCAACATTACTCACACTGTGCCGAGCTGGGCCCTCTCCACCATGTCACCAACATTACTAACCCTGTGCGAGCGGCCCATTCTCACCATGTCACCAACATTACTCACACTGTGCCCAGCTGGCCCATTCTCCACATGTCACCAACCTTACTCCACTGTGCCGAGCTGGAGACTGGCCCATTCTCCACCATGTCACCAAACATTACTCACACTGTGCCAGCTGGCCATTCTACCACATGTCACCAAACCTACTCACACTGTGCCAAGCGTGGCCCTTCTGTCACAGAGCACAATCACCAACTACTCACAACTGGCGACAGTGCCCACGCTTCTCAACCATGTACCAACAAACATTACTCCAACTGTGCCAGCTGGCCCATTCTCCACTGTAAACCAACACTTACTCACATGTGCCAGCTGGCCCATTCTCACACCATGTCACCAACACATTACTCACACGGTGCCGAGCGGCCCATTTCCACACACTGTAACCAACACATTACTCACACTGTGACCGAGCTGGCCCATTCTCCACCATGTCACCAACATTTCTCACCACTGTGCCGAGTTGGCCTTTCCACCATGTCACAAACACTTACTCACACTGTGCCGAGTGGCCGCATTCTCCAAACATGTACACCACACATTACTCCACACTGTGCCGAAGCTGGCCCATTCTCCACCATGTCACCAACATTACTCACACTGTGACCAAGTGGCCCATCTCCACCATGTCACCACATTACTCACACTGGCCGAGCTGGCCCATTCTCCACCATGTACAACCCCTTACTCACACTGTGCGAGCTGGGCCCATTCTCTCCCATGTCACCAACACATTACTCACACTGCTGCCAGAGCTGGCCCTCTCCACCATGTCACCAACCTTACTCACACTGTGCCGACTGGCACTTCTCCACCATGTCACCAAACCCTTACTCAACGTGCCGAGCTGGCCCGCTCCACCAGTACCACCAACCTACTACTCACACTGTGCCGAGCTGCCCATTCTCCACCATGTCACTCAACATTACTCACACTGTGCCGAGCTGGCCCATTCTCCACCCATGTCCAAACATTACTCACACTGTGCCGAGCTGGCCCCATTCTCCACACACTGTCACCAACCTTACTCACACTGTGCCGAGCGGCCCATTCTCCACCATGCACCAAACACTTACTCACACTGTGCCGAGCTGCCGCCTCCACCACACCACCCTACTCAAGTTGCCGCTGGCCCATCTCCCATGTCACCAACTTACTCACACTGTGCCGAGCGGCCCTGCCACCATGTCCAACATTACTCACACCGGTGCACAGCCCTGACTCAACACTGTCCACCTCCCACTGCCATGTCCATCACCATGTCACCAACATTACCAGGCTACTGTGCGAGTGGCCCCATTCCTCAACATGTAACCCAACACATTCTTCACACTGTGCCGAGCGCTGGCACCATTGTCCACATGCTAAAACAAACCTTCTCACCACTGTGGCCGAGCTGTGCCCTGCTCCACACATGTCACCAACCTTACTCACATGTGCCGAGCTTGGCCCATTCTCACCATGCACAACTATCACACGTGCCGAGGGCCCATTCTCACCATGTCCCAAACCTACTCACACTGGCGCAGCTGGCCCTTCTCCCCCCATGTCCACCATTACTCACAATGTGCCAAGCGCCATTGCTACACATGTCACCACCTTTCTACACTGTGGCCAAGCTGGCCATTCTCCACCATGTCACCAACATTACTCACACTCTGTGCCGAGCTGGCCCATTCTCCACCATGTTCACCAACCTTAACTCACACTGTGCCGAAGCTGCCCATCTCCACCATGTACACCAACCTTACTCACATGTGTCGAGTGGCCCTGCTCCACCATGTCACCACACACATTACTCACAACTGTGCCGAGCTGGCCCCTTCTCCCCATGTCACCAACCTTACCACACTGTGCCGAGCTGGCCCATTCTCCACCATGTCACCAACACATACTCACATCGTGCCAGCTGGCCATTTCCACCATGTACCAAAAACATACTCACACTGTGCCAGCTGGCCCATTCTCCACCATGTCACCAACACCTATCAACAATGTGCCGAGATGGCCCATTCACACCAGGCACCAACCACAGAAGCACGGACCCTTTCTACCACTTTCTCTTCCCGGTGCCAAGTGGCCCGCCATCTCACCACCATGTCACCAACCTTACTCACACTGTGCGAGCTGGCCCCATTCTCCCAACACAAACCTTACTACACACTGTGCGAGCTGGCCCATTCTCACCATGTCACCAACACATACTGCCACTGTGCCAAGCTGGCCATTCTACCAACCATGTCACAACCCTTACTCACACTGTGCCGAACTGGCCATTCCCACCATGTCCACAACCTTACTCACACCCTGTGCCGAGTGCCCTGCACTCCACAATGTCACAACCTTACCACACGGTGCCGAGTTGGCCATTCTCCACCATGTCCCAACTTACTCACCTGTGCGAGCTGGCCCATTTCCCAGCACCAACATTATCACACGTCTGTGCCGAGCTGGCCCATTCTCTCACCCCATGTCAACACACATTACTCACACTGAGCGAGCTGGCCCTCTCCACCATGTCACCCAACATTACTCACACTGTGACGAGCTGGCCCTTTCTCCACCATGTCACCAACATACTCAACACTGTGCCGAGCTGGCCCTGCTCCACCAGTCACCAACATACTCACACTGTGCCAAGCTGCCCCCTTCTCCACCCATGTCACCAACATTACTCACACTGTGCCAAGCTGGCCCTGTCTCACCATGTCACCAACACTTACTACACATGTGCCGAGGGCCATTCTCCACCAGTCACCAACCTTACTACACTGTGCCGAGCGGCCCATCTTCCACCATGTCACCAACATTACTCACACTGTGCCGAGCTGGCCCATTCCTCCACCATGTCACCACAACCTTACTCACAACTGTGCCAAGCTGGCCATTCTCCCCATGTCACCAAACATTACTCACACTGTGCCAGAGCTGGCCCATTCCTCACCTGTCACCAACTTACTCACACTGTGCTAAGCTGGCCCATTCTCCACCATGTCACCGAACCTTATCACCACTGTGCCGAGGCTGGCCATTCTCCCAGGTGCACCAACATTCTCACACTGTGCAAGCTGCATTCTCCACCATGTACCAACTTACTCCCACTGTGCCAAGCTGGCCCATTCTGCTTTCACCCCATGTCACCAACACATTACTCACACTGTCCAAGCTGGCCCATTCTCAACCATGGACCAACACATTACTCACCACGTTGCCAAAGCTGGCCCATTATCACCATGTTGTTTAACCAACACATTCCCTCACACTGTTGCCGAGCTGGGTCCATTTTCCACCATGCCATTTACACCGGGCACAAACATTACTCACACTGTAGCCGAGACTGTAGCCCATTTTCCATCCATGTCACCAACACATTACTCACACTGTGCCGAGGCTGGCCCATTCTCCACCATGTCACCAAACATTACTCACACTGTGCCGAGCTGGCCCATTCTCCACCATGTCACCAACATTACTCACACCTGTGCCGAGCTGGCCCATTTCCACCATGTCACCAACACATTAATCAAACTGTGCCGAGTCGGCCCATTCTCCACCATGTCCACCAACATTACTCACACTGTGCCGAGCTGGCCCAGTTCTCACACCCATGGCACCAAACATTACTCACAACTTGTGCCGAGCTGGCCCTCTCCACCATGTAACAAACCTTACTACACTGTGCGAGGTGGCTCATTCTCCACCATGTCACAACCTACTACACTGTGCAAGCTGGCCATTGCTCCACCATGTCACCAACCTTACTACAACTGTGCCGAGCTGGACCCATTCTCCACCCTGTCACCCAACCGTACTCACACTGTGCCGAGCTGGCCCTGACTCCACCATGTCACCAACCTTACTCACACTGTGCCGAGCTTGGGCCATTCTCCACCATGTAACCCAACCTTACTCACACTGTGCCGAGCGGCCACCTTCTCCACCATGTCACAACAACATTACTCACACTGGGCAAGCTGGCCATTCTCCACCATGTCACCAACCTTACTCACACTGTGCCAGCTGGCCCATCTCCACCATGTCACCAACACATTAAACATTCCCCACACTGTGCCGAGCTGGCCATGCTCCACACCATGTCACCAACCTACTCTCACACTGTCGCGAGCGGCCCCTCTACACCATTGTCACCAAAATTACTCACACTGTGCCGAGCTGGCCCTGCACCAGTCACCAATACATTATCACATGTGCCAGCTGGCCCTGCTCAACATGTCACCAACCTTACTCACACTGTCCAAGCTGTCCATTTCCAACATGTCACCAACATTACTCAAGCTGTGCCGAGGCTGGCCCATTCTCCACCATGCACCAACACATTACTCACACTGTGCGAGCTGGCCCATTCTCCACCATGTAACCAACCTTACTCAACTGTGCCGAGCTGGCCCTTGCTCACCAGTCACAAACCTTCTCACACGTGTGCCGAGTGGCCCATTCTCCACCATGCACCAACCTTACTCAAACTGTGCCGAGCTGGCCCATTACGCCACATGTCCACAAATACTCACAACTGTGCCGAGTGGCCCATTCTCCACCATGTCACAACATACTACTCACGCGTGCCGAGCTGGCCCATTTCCACAAAAATAGGCACAACATTACTCACACTGTGCCGAGCTGGCCCATTCTCCACCATGTCACCAACCTTACTCACACTGTGCCAAGCTGGCCCATTCTCCACCATGTCACCAACATTACTCACACTGTGCCCGCTTACACACACGTGTGCCGAGCTGGGCCCCATTAGTCTCCAACCCTATGTCAACCACAACCTTACTCCACACTGTGCCGAGACTGGCCCATTCTCCACCATGTCACCACGCATTACTCACACTGTGCCAGCTGGCCTCATTCTCCCATTCACCAGACCTTACTCACACTGGCCAAGCTGGCCCATTCTCCACATGTCATCCAACCTTACTCACACCTGTGCCAAGCTGGCCCATTTCCCACCATGTCCCCAACATTACTCACACTGTGCCACTGGCCCATTCTCCACCATGTCACCAACCTTACTCACATTGTGCCAAGCTAGCCCTGCTCTCCCATGTCACCAGCCTTACTCACACTTGCGAGCTGGCCCTGCTCCACCATGTCACAACAACAATTACCACACTGTGCCGAGCTGGCCCATTCTCCACCATGTCACCACACATTACTCACACTGTGCCGAGCTGGCCCATTCTCCACCATGTCACCAACACATTACTCCAACTGTGCCAAGCGCCCATTCTCCACCATGTCACCACCACATTACTCACACTGTCCCAAGCGGGCCCATTCTGTCTCCCACATGTCACCAACCTTACTCACACTGTGGCCCGAGCTGGCCCTTCTCCACCATGTCACCAACAATTACGCACACTGTGCCAAGCTGGCCCATTCTCACCATGTCACCAACCTACTCACACTGTGCCGAGCTGGGCCCATTCTCCACCATTTCACCAACCTTACTCACACTGTGCCGAGCTGGCCCATTCTCCACCATGTCACCAACACATTACTCACTCTTGCCAACTGGCCCTTTCTCCCCCATGTCACCAACCTTACCACACTGTGCCGACTGGCCCATTCTCCACCATGTCACCAACCTTACTCACACTGTGCCGAGCTGGCCCTGCTCCACCCATGTCACCAACCTTACTCACACGTGTGCCGAGCTCGTGCCCATTCGCTCCACCATGTCACCAACATTACTCCAGCTGTGCCGAGCTGGCCCTCTCCACCATGTCACCCAACACATTACTCACACTGTGCCGAGGCTGGCCCATTCTCCCCATGTCACCAACATTACTCACACTGTGCCGATCGGCCCTGCTCCACCATGTCCCCAACATTACTCACACTGTGCCGAGCTGGCCCTTTCTCCACCATGTCACCAACTTACTCACACTGTGCCGGCTGGCCCTGCTCCACCATGTCACCAACATTACTCACACTGTGCCAAGGACTGGCCCATTCTCCACCATTCACCAACATTACTCACACTGTGCCAAGCTGGCCCTGCTCCACCATGTCACCACCTTACTCACCTGTGCCGAGCGGGCCCATTCTCCACCATGTCACCAACCTACTCACACTGTGCCGGCAGGCCCATTCTCCACCATGTCCCAAACATTACATCACCCTGTGGCGACTGGCCCATTCTCCACCATGTCACCAACCTTACTCACACTGTGCCAATCTGGCCATTCTCCACCATGTCACCAACATTACTCACACTGTGCCGGCTGGCCCATTCTCCACCATGTCACCAACCTTCTCACACTGTTCCAAGCGCGGCCCATTCTCCACCATGTCACCAACCTTACTCACACTGTGCGCGAGCTGCGCCCATTCTCCCCATGTCACCAACATTACTCACACTGTGCCGCGGCCCATTCTCCACCATGTTCACCCAACCTTCACTCACACTGTGCCAAGCTGGCCCATTCTGCACCATGTCACCAACACATTACTACACTTGGTCCAAGCTCCCTTCTCAACCATGTAACCAACACATTACTCACACTGTGCCAGCTGGCCCATTCTCCACCTGTAAACACACATTACTCACAACTGTGCCGAGCTGGCCCATTCTCCAACCATGTCACCAACACATTACTCACACTGTGCCGAGCTGGCCCATTTTCCACCATGTCACCAACACATTACTCACACTGTGCCGAGCTGGCCCATTCTCCACCATGTCACCAACATTACTCACACTGTGCCGAGCTGGCCCATCTCCACCATGTCACCAACATTACTCACACTGTGGCCGAGCTGGCCCATTCTCCACCATGTCACCAACACATTACCACACTGTGCCGAGCTGGCCCCATTCTCCACCATGTCACCACATTACTCACACTGCTGCCGAGCTGGCCATTCTCCACCATGTCACCCAACATTCTCACACTGTGCCGAGCTGGCCCATTCTCCACCATGTAACCAACCTTACTCACACTGTGTCCGGCTGGCTCACTTCTCCAACCATGTCACCAACCTTGCCTCACACTGTGCCAGAAGCGTTGGCCGCTGCTCCACCATGTCACCAACCTTACTCCCACACCATGTGCCGAGCTGGCCCATTCTCCCCAGGTCACCAACCTTACGCACACTGTTGCCGAGCTGGCCCATCTCCACCATGTTTACGGTGTGAAGCGAATAGGACGTTAACGTTGGAGAGCGTAAGGCCCATCCATGTCAAATGTTACCTCAGCACTGTGCGAGACGAGGCATTCCACATGAGGAGTAACCGAAAAGAGTGTGAGCTCGGAGACGGTGCCGGACGCGCGGGACTGGAATCCACCGATAAGCTTAGGCAAGAGGAGTCACAGGGGTGTGCGGGGCGGGAGCTGGCCCATGGCTCAATTAACACATTACAATGGCCGAGCTGGCGCGTACAGAGTCACACCATGGTACAAAGGGCAAGGTTGAGCATCAAGGATGTCACAGTACTGGCAAGTGATGACCCAGCGTCATGATGCGTAGGACTCTGGCACAAATTAAGGTGTGCGTGGCCATTTCACCAGATCTAACTAAAGCAATATAAACTGTTGACCGAGTGGCTATTCCCATGTGTAACAACTTCCGCTGGGGAGTAGGCTGCTCACAGTCAGACCTGTATTACACTGGCGGGCCCGCCCCGTCACTCACATTGTGCGGGGATTCCCAGTACAACCAACTTTGTGCTCGAGCGGGCCTCTACGAGTTGCACCGCACTTAATCATGCCCCAACGGCCCAGTTCCCATGCATGGAGCTCAAATGTGCCAAGGGCTCATGCAAGCACAAATGATCACTGGCCCTTCTCCCGCACAATTACGTGCATATACGTCACATACCAGACTATGACGTACATTAGGGCGGCGCCCTTTCCCGTCACAAGCACAGGCGAGTCATGCTCAAGTCACAATACATGGCCTGAGCCCCATCTCCACATGTCACCACCATTACTCACACTTGGTCCGAGCTGGCCCATTCTCCACCATGTCACCAAACACATTAACTCACACTGTGCCAACATGCCCATTCTCCACCATGTCCCAAACCTTACTCAAACGGTGTGCCGAGCTGGCCCTCCCATGTCCCAACCATTCGTCACAGTGCCAGCTGGCCATGCTCACATCCACACCATTGTGCCGAGCTGGCCCATTCTCCCCCATGACCAAATCTACTCCACACTGTGCGAGCTGGCCCATTCTACACGTCACCACCATCTACGGTCCAGGCAACTCCACATCCAATTACTCACATCTGTGCCGAACTGGCCCTGTCAACCATGTACCAACATTATCACACTGTGCCAGATTGGCCGCTCCCACCATGTGCACACCTACTCACACTGTGCCATGGCCCACTTTCCACTGTCACAACATTTCCCGGCCGACGCCCATTCCCCAGTCACACCAACATTACTTCCCGTGTGCCGAGCTGGCCCCTTCTCCACCATGTCACCCAACATCATTATACTTCCACACTGTCCGAGCTGGCCCCGATGCTCACCATTGTCACCAACATTAGCTCACAACTGTGCGAGCGTGGCCCTTTGCTCACCGTCACAATCCTTACTCACACTGTGCCGAGGGCCGGCTCCCACCATGTCACCAACATTACTCACACGGTGCCAAGCTGGCACATTCCACCATGTCACCAACATACTCAACACTGTGCCAGCTGGCCCCATCTCCACCATGTCCACCAACCTTACTCACACTGTGCGATCTGGCCCCCCATTGCTCCACCATGAACACCAAACACTCACTCACACTGTGCCGAGCGGCATACCAGACTGTCACCAACTTACTCCACTGCACCTGGCATTCTACTGTAACCCTACTCACACTCGTGCCAAGACTGGCCCATTCTCCACCCATGTCACCCACGACACCCTTCCACTCCACTCCAGTCTACTCAATGTGCAAGCTGCGCCATTCTCCACCATGTCAACCAACACATTACTCACACTGTGTCCG
>WSYH01015423.1:0-14282 GCA_036426205.1 Ascaphus truei | reverse complement strand
GGTTAGCTGGCAGGTATCACAATTAGAGTGTAAGCTGTACAGGTTAGACATTCACTGTGCATGCATTGAACTGGGAGCTCATTTTAAAGCTTAAGTTTGTGTCAAAGCATCTTGTGCAATTATACTGGTTATTATTCCGAGACATCTCATTTTCTTAGATAATAATATAACTTCTTAAAAAATAGTTTTTAATTTCTAATGATATAAAGAAATAATAGGCCCGGCAGCGACAGCTGGGAAGTTTAGCAAAAATAACATTTGTTGTTAACATTACTCCAAAACAGAACGACCAGAGAATTTGATAGTGCAGTGTGGGATCAGTATCTATCTATCTATCTATCTATCTATCTATCTATCTATCTATCTATCTATCTATCTATCTATCTATCTATCTATCTATCTATCTATCCATCCATCCATCCATCCATCCATCCATCCATCCATCCATCCATCCATCCATCCATCCATCCCATCTCTATCTATCTATCTAGATATAGGCGGCTCCATTAATATGGCGGGTTCCGTTCTATGGCCCGCCGCAAAGCAAAAATGCCGGAAGCGGAACCGGCGATTTTCGGCGTCTCCTGCAGGTCTGCGCATGCACAAACCTGCAATCTCCCCTTCTGCCATGCACAAACACCTGCATCTCCCCTTCTGCGCATGCACAAACCTGCAATCTCCCCTCTGCGCATGCACAACCCTGCAATCATCCCCTTCTGTCTGCCATGCACAAACCTTCATCTCCCCTTCTGCTGCATGCGCCACCTCCGTTCCTTGACACCCCCGTTCTGCCCATGTGCGCCGCGGCAGCCCTTATCCTGCGCATGCGCCAGACATGGGAGCCCCTCTCGGTACCACCATATTGGGGATCGCAGAGAATTAGGGTGCCGCCGCTCTACCCCATATACACACACACATTGTACATATAGAATATATCTGATCACACACGCACATCACATTCTCCAGGTGTTCTGTTTTTACATAACAGTAACAGTAGTTTTGCTCATTACACGCACACACTGAAGCCACGTACACACACAAGCGGCACGCACACACACACAGGTCAACGAAGTCTCTTCCCAAGATAACCTCCATTCTATCCTAAAATGGGGAATATAAAGAAGACCTCTTAATAAAAGAATATTGACTAGGAAAGAATAGTGAAACACATCACGTATTATCGTCAGCTGGCCCAGAAGTTCAAAGCAGTAAACTGCACAGAAACAAACCATTTCATCCTGGCCCCTGTAACCTGTGGTGTGAGCTGCCTTTCAATAAACCATTTCTAGCAGCAGCTTATCCAAAGAACTTGTTCCAGTATCCGTGTCCACAAGACACCCACTCACTACAAGGTCCCCCTGTGTCCCCACAAGCACCCACTCCACAAGTCACTCCACGTGTTCCCACAAGCACCCACTCCACTACAGGTCACCCCGCGTGTCCCCACAAGCACACACTCACTACAAGGTCACGCCGCGTGTCCCCACAAGCACCCACCAACTACAAGGTCACCCCGCGTGTCCCCACAAGCACCCACTCACTACAAGGTCACTCCACGTGTTCCCACAAGTACCCACTCACTCAAGGGCACCAGCCGCGTGTCCCCACAAGCACACACTCACCACAGTCACCCCCATGTGTCCCCACAAGCACCCCACTCACTACAAGGTCCCTCCGCGTGTCCCCACAAGCAACCCACTCACACAGTCCACCCCGCGTATCCCACAAGCCACCCACTCACTACAAGGTCACCCCGTGTGTCCCCCCACAAGCACCCACTCCCACAGTCACCACGTGTCCCCACAAGCACCCACTCACTACAGGTCACTCCACGTTTTCCCACAGTACCCACTCACTACAAGGTCACCCCGCGTGTCCCCACAAGCACACACTCCCCACAGCCACCCGTGTGTCCCACAACACCCCACTCACTACAAGGTCCCCCGTGTGTCCCCACAATCACCCACTCACAAGGTCACTCCACGTGTTCCCAACAAGCACCCACTCACTACAAGGTCACCCCGTGTGTCCCCACAAGCACCCACTCACCACAGTCCACCCCACATGTCCCACACAACCACTCACAAGGTCACTCCACGTGTTCCACACAAGCCCCACTCACTACAGGGTCACCCCTCGTTGTCCCCACAAGCACCCCACTCACCACATTCACCCCCGCGTGTCCCCACAAGCACCCACTTACTGCATGGTCACCCAGCATGTCCCCACAGTGGGGTGACTGTGTCCGTGTCACTCTTCCACAGACACTGAGGGGTATTTACCCTTTTGCTGAGCAGGGGTTTGATACATCCCCATATAGATTCTCAATAACTCCTCCTATTGCCCGAATAACTCACTCCTATAACCCTAACTCCTCCTTTGCCCCATATAACTGCTCCCTATAACTCCTCCTATTGCCCGAAATAACTCACTCCCTATAACCTCCTCTATTGCCGCAAATACTCACTCCTTATAACTCCTCCTATTACCCCATATACCCGCTCCCTATAACTCCTCCAGGATGGCTGCAGTGAGCTCCTGCAGGGGAGCCAGGATGGCCTTAGACCCAGGGTTGGTGGCTGTGCTGTGATTGGAGAGGAAGTAGGAGAGGCCACAGTGGCAGCAGTGGTGTAGGCCTTGTGAGGCTGAATGCAAATATCAGGAGAGTTTGGAGAGAAAGGAAGGGCAGAACAGAATCTGCTTAACGAAAGAAGAAAACGAGCTTTATTGAAGAAGTATATAGGAAGGAGAAGAATTGGAAATAGAAAATATTAAATTAAAGAGATGTCGTGGTCGTGAGATGAACGTGCGCAAGAGCAATAATCATCTGCAGTGTTGATTAACCCTTTGGAGGTTAGATTGCTAAAATAACAGGGGTTCCAGTCAAACGAAACGTTCCCTTTAAAACTATTGAAATGCTAACCCACAGTGCTGAACAGGGTGCTGAGTAGGTGCAGAGCGGGGCGCAGAGCAAATGCTGACAGGGTCAGAGCAAAGTGCAGAACAAGGCGCAGATTCATATTGGGAAACGTAAGCCAAAACCCCATTAAATGCTCTCAAGAAAGATAACTTTTGTGACGCCTAAAAGAAGTGGGGAGAAACTAGATCCCAGAAACAAGTCTGCATGTGTCTAAAGATAAAACAAGAAACTTATCCCAGAAAATTCTGATTCAGATCCTGACAGTTTCATTCCACCAACTGCCAAGAAAACCCAAAGGGTAAAGCTGCAAAAAAAAGAAAGCAAAAGGACCGGAGGCTAAGTTTCCACAGGAGAAGGTAACAGCCCTGTAATAAGGTCCAAGACTTCAAGGAAGGGACTCCACCTCAGGGTGTATCAGACTGTGAGCAGGATCTGTTCCAAGCTTCCAGCATCCCAGGGGTTAATAGCAGAAGCCAGAAGATCTGATTAAAAGACCATTGCATGCAAAGAAGCAGCCGACACCTGTGAGGTTGGTTATCTCAGACTCCCACGCTGGAGAGTTAATAATTACAAAGAAATCTGAGAGCAGCAAAGCAAGAACCTAGAACCTGAGAGAGATCAGCTGGAAATTGAGTTTGTACCGAGAGCAGTGAGCCAGAGAACCCATGCTCACCTGGACTTACAGAACCACCCCCCTGCTTATTAGCTGGTCCTGGGATTCAGAACTTTGAGAGAGGAGAACAGCATGTGGTAATAGCAGCAATGGAGACAGCATTAACCTGTAGTCCTGGAGTGAAATTAAGGTTGTATAGACTGAAATGCTGCCCTATCCAAAACTTCCTGATAATAGAGTGGCCCAATCAGAAGATGGGGTCAAGCAAGTAATGGCATTAAGGTAACCCCAGTTAACACAGCACCCCCTTCAGCCTGGAGTGGGAGATCCTTTGTGAGCGCTGTGACCAGAATGCACAACCTTTAAAAAGGAGGAATGTGGTAAAGTTGAGGTATAAAGGCATTGAGAGATGAAGCCTGACAGATTTTTGTAGAAAACATCTTATTGAAAGATCTTTGGGCTTCAAGCAGATGACATTTATGCACTTATCCATGTTTCCAGGTTCATGCGATACGATGTCAGCTTTAGAGACCTCAGGCTCTGGACTATTCTGACAAAATATGAGAGTCTTAAAAATTCAGAATTATGGAAGTCCTTTGCTGCTATTCTTGTGTCCAACCGGAACAAAGTCGGTAACAATTCTCTTCAGACACAAATCATCCCAATATCAGATATTCTGATATGGCTTGGCAGACAATGCGAAGTACATTGCTCCACCTACAGAATTATGGCGAGGAAGAAATTTGGATTGGAGGTTGAAAGTGCAATTCAAATTGGCGACATGGCAATGTTAGAAAGCATTTTCCCAACTCCTTCTTCATAAGAGAAAAAAGGAAATTGTTTTTACTATGGTCAGCCAACCTTGTGCCATAGAGTGGTTCAGCCAGACATTTAAGCATGTCTTGTGATGTTCTAAAATTGCAACTTGTGCCAGTCCTTGGGCCACGAGAGGACAGTTGTACAAACATCAGATGTATTTTAGTGATAAATTTGGACATTCATAAACGAATTGCGCAGAGCCTGGCATATATTCAAAAGTATGGGAGCAGGAAGTGGACTTCGAAGACAATGAAGCACTTTACGACAGGGTCCTGAAAGTTGCCAGACAATATGTCCGGATCCGCCTGCAGATGGGGTTGGTCTGGTTCAGCCTAGGGATGGGCGCTTGCTTAGATCCTCCTGGGGACGGAGCTTATCCGGGACCGCCCTGTGGATGCAGTTTGCCCAGATACACTTACAAAGAAACAATTCTTGGATTGTAAACGGGGCCCAGGAAATGTCAGAAGACCCCTTTAGAAGACTCCTCAAATCTACCCCGCAGGGTAACTATCTGGGGAATCAGATGATCCTACTATGAGGAAACCCAGTGAGGGAAATAAAATAAAGAAAGAAAGTGAGCACTTTGGGCACAGGGAAAAAAGAAAGGAAGAAGAGCACGGAAAAAAAACTTGGAGGGACTCTTCTACGTCCTGCAGGTCCCGCTGGTAAAGTTCCTCAGTAACTATAAGAACCGTTTTTTCTGCTCTGAGGAAGGATTGGGGTTCAGAGCTGAGGACTCCGACGATGTAGAGGAACTTTCCTATCCGAAGAGAACATAATATGGATGTTTCCATAGAGACAGATTCGGGACATGACCCACCTTCGTGACCATTAAGGTTTGGATCATTGGGGCGATAATGGGGGAAAAGAAAAAATAATACGTTTGGGTTTTTTTTTTGGGGGGGGGGGGTGTGGCTTAAAATGTTTTGTTCATTATTAATTATCCTTTAAAGGTATGCAGCTTTAACTGTTATGTTAGGCTTTTTTATTTTCAATTAAAATGTGTTATAAAAGAATGTGAAGTTGCTGTTGAGAGAAAGGTTGGCAAATGCTGAGTTTATATTGATATATATAAGTTTGTACATATGTGCAGTTTTTGGTTTGAAGTTTTTTCTATGAAATGTAATGTTGGCAAATGTTTTTCAATACAAAGAGTTCCTCCTATTACCCCATATAACCACCCCCTACAATCTTCCTATACACCCATATAGCCGCTCCCACAACCCCTCCTATAACCCCTATATCTTCTCCATATATCAGGAGACTCATAGCGTGCTAGTTGGGTATAGAAAGGTTAGAGAGAGAAAGCGAGTCCCAAGGGAGAAAGGGGTCATCAATGTGGCAGTTGACGTCCCCAAGGAGAATAGACGAGGGAGTCATATGAGAGAAAGAAGGAGAGCCAGATTCAAACGTGAGAGAGAAGCAGGGGGGGATTGTGTAGAGGTAGGGTGGGCGATAGATGACCGCCACGTTACACAGGATGAGGCAGAGAAGATCAGGACAGTGTGAGCCTCAAAGGATTGAAAAGCCAGATAGGGAGGAATATAGGTGTGTATAGGAAGGGAATAGAAGGCATTATGGAACTAGAAAAAGCCTAGAGAGAGCCACTTAACCTAATAAAGGGGATGGCATCTTCTAACTTATGAGGAGAGGCCTAGTAAATTCTTTATTTACATTAGAAAAGGGCACTAAGAAGGTGATATGAGTAACTATTAACACATATATTCGGGGACCATATCAAGGATGCGTTGCACAATAATTATTCATCCCAAGGGCAGTACAAAGGAACTCATGGAACTGTGATGGGCAGATACAATAGAGATTTTCCAAAAAGTTGCGCATGTTTTTAGATAGAGAAGGTATACACGGATATACCAACAAGTAACATGGAAGGATCTGATCCCGGGATTAATCCGATTTTCCATTATTTGGTGTCAGGAGGAATTATTGTTTCCCTAGTATGGAGATATCCATTGGATGATATGGGTCAACTGGGGGTTTTTTGTTTGCCTTCTCTGTATCAAGTAAGTATAGATAGAGGATAAAGTTCTGTCACTAATGTAGCATGTTAAACTTGATGACATATTCTTTTTTTTCAACTTCATCTACTATGTTAACTAGTACCTATGTAACTATGGACACAAAGCAAAACTGTTGAATACATTGACTCGTATTCCATTGTGCTGTGAAGAGATGATGGGAATGAACTCTTCCCCAGCACGGAGAAGTGTTTTTCCCCCAGTCCATTGACAGGTCAGTTGAGTGACACATCCACCCAATAGGGAGTTGAGTGTTCTGGGCGCGTTCAAAGTTTCTTTTTTGGCAAGTGGTTTTGGCCACAGATATAATTACACACGAAGGTCCCTTTGAAATCCAGAGAGCACAATCCAGCCAAAAGTATCTCGCGTTGCAAACACCAGAACACTTTACAAGGCAGGTAAAAGATCTAATGATGTTGCTAATGATTTTATTTTCCTGCTGGCTCACTCGCACGCTGCTGTCCCTGCATTCCCACGCTCGCGCGTTTCCAACCCAGGACGGCATTATCCCCAACTGCCTAAGTTGAGATCATACTTCTTTTTCTTTCTCTTCTTTTCTTCTATCTGTTTTTATTTTTTTTTTACGACTAAAAAAAAACCCCAAAAAAAAGAAACCAAGAGAATGTAAACACACAACGCGGTCATTTATTGGAAAAAAAAAGAGAGAGAAAACGGTGCTATAAGCTCAGCAACCAACCCAGAGCAAAACAATTGCACTACAAACGTTTGTCCAGCGCGAGCGTGAAACCAGCGGGGGAGGAAAGAGAGGGGGATAGTCCTGAAAAAGCAAATTTTAACCCCCTGCTGGGTCAAAGGTGTGTTTGCCGTCACCTGTTTACCAAGCAATGCGGCGGTGAAAGTACATTTCACCCTGGTACCCCTTTTCACAGTTTGTTGAAATACCAGTGTTTACAATCTCTGAGATCTCAGTGACAACGTTAATGGAACAGGCAAGAGCTCACAGTCTGTTGTAAGCAGTGGAGGAAACCACCGATCATTTTTGGAGAGCTACAGAAGTCGGGCCTCCCGGCATTCTGTCATGGGTCTGCACGGTGGGTGCGAGCTATTGTAGATGTCTCGAGATAAACATCACTGAGACATCTACATGGCCACATTACAGATCCCTATACAATCAGTCCTCAAGCTCCCCAACAGTCAGGTTTTAGGATGTCCCTGCTTCAGCACAGGTGATTCAATCAGTCCCTGCTTCAGCACGTGGTTGCTCAATCAGCCCCTGCTCCAGCACAGAAGGCTCAATCAGAGGCTCTACTCTTTGGACATGAGCCCTGATTGAGCCTCCTGTGCAGACGCTGAGGATATCCTGAAACCGTGCACCTGTTCGGGGAAGGCTCGAGGACTGCACTGAGCACCCCTGATATCCATCATAATAAAAATATGCAACATTTTTCTAATAACACGAAAAATGCCGCGGATAATCTTGTGTTAACCAGAAAGCTGTAGAGAATCCAGAGCACAGCAAGATACACATCCAAATCGGCAAAAATGTAATAATAAAAATCCGGGCAAACTCTAGTCTGAGATCAATTTATTTGCAAGCTCAGCAGATGGGGAAGCTATGATAAAACTCACCTAACGCGTTTCAATTCCTAGCATATCGAAACATCTAGTCGGCTGACGCGACGCCCATCCTCATTGGCCAATGAGTCATGTGCTGGCATAATTCACTAAAAACGCGTAGGTGCGTTTCATCTAGCGTCATCACAGCCTTTCTTGACTTGCATAAATTGATCTCAGTACTAGAGTTGATAGACAAAACAAACCGTCGCACAGCTCAGGAACAGGTGATACAAGGTTAATTGTCTTACCACGGTATAACGGAGCATAGGCACATTAGAGGCTTATCTTGAGTGGGTCTCCTTAGGGGGAAATCACAGGGCAGGCCAGAGATGTGTTAGAATCTCATTGGTAGATAACTGCCTGGGATAGAAAACATGATAATAATGATAATAAAACATTATATAAGATCGGCGTGGGTAGCACATTACCTCACAATATGTCGCCGTGCCCCTTTTCCTCTTTGCCCCGCTGAGCCTCAAAGATCCTCGTCTCGTTGTCTGGCGTCTTGTCAATCCAACTGCTGCAATGTAAGAGAAGGGTACAGCCAAAACGTGGGAACAGCAGAATACTCACACGGCCAAAAAATTAACAACAAAAAAATATTTATATAGGCTACAGGCCATAAAAATGTGGAACATCCACACGCACAACAGGTCTCCTCCGCCCACGCTTTCACAGCCGTCACGGGCGCTTTTCTCAATGGAGCATATGCCGTGTTAAAGTGTAATGATTACGGGGGGATGCACGACTACGATACAATTACTTCAACTTTAATTTATTCTTATGGGGGAAGTCTTTATAATAAGACAAATAAGATGTTTTTCCCTTTCTGTTTGTACATAATAAACATGGCATAGCATTTAAACTGGGTCCCAAAAGCTTATTTAAATCAATTTGTGATCTCTACAAAACCCAAGAAGCCGGCATCGGTCTTTTGGTGAATCTACCACCTATACCAAGGCCGTTACCTGGTAATGCCAGCAGAAATATTCATATGTGCAAATGTTTTCCAATCTCTACACTTCCACAGCATTCTCTCAGCCGCACAAGCAGAGCCAAAATACCCAGTGCATTGTTTTGAATAGCCCCGATGTAAGGCAGTTTAATTAATAATAATACAATAACTAATAATAACTTTATTTAATAATTCGCTTTTCTCCCAATGGGACTCAAGCGCGTCACAGTTACAAAAGGGAAAAAGAAGAAAACGTTTAGAGAGTATAACGAGGCAACCACAGGAAGAATACAATACAGGGTGGGTACGTTCTAGTGACTATTAAATACCCAGGAGACGTGTTGGGTTCGTACTTAAATGCCCGGGTTTTGCAGGTAGGGGTCCTGGTCCTTTCTATAGATTCCAAAGCGGCGGCTCTTCGGAACCGCAGGATCGACTGTATAACTTAAGGGGATGAATTCTATCAATCTTTGTTTGTTAGGGTCCCAGGTGTCCGGTATTGAACTGGAACTGTCCTGTATTTGGACCTCGTGCCATTAAAAAATGAGGTAACTGTAAACGTGGACAGTACTGGGTTGTGTCCGTATTACCGACCTCCCTGGACATAGTGACCTTATGCACCTCACCTTTCACCATTGAGTCCATATATTTGTGAGAAGCCCTTGGCACCCCAGTGTTTTGTGTTGAGCGTTCGAAGAACGGTCCCCCTCCTGCAGACAAGTAAAGTACAGGCCCTAACAACGCTAATTCTCTGTGTATTGTTATTTCGCCAGTCATTTCTAGGAAACATCAGGTAAAGATGAACACAGAATTCCCCGTTGCCTTCACACACGTGGTTGAAGTGAATGAGGTCACGTGAACACACTTAATTTAAAAATTTTAATTTGGGACGTAAATTCTAAAAAAATAGCCGTACATGAACATAACGCACAAAAATTAAAAACAAGGTGTGGAAACATAAGCACTCTAAGTAACTCGCGCCAGTGGCTTTCAAGCGGCAATCCCCTCCCATTTGTGGATTTTTTCTTTTTCCTCATCCAACTGAGGGGGTTCCCCGAAACTGGACCGAGAATAACCTTCCATAAACCTACAACCTCTTGAACAAACCACCATCATTTTATGTGAAACGTTTTTGTTTTCATATTAAACCTTTAATGTTTGGTAAAACAAAAGTAAATCACGGTGCTGCTTGCCTGGTTCATCCAATCGAAGCGGCAACGTCAGCTCTGACGAACCTTGCGGCTTTCTATTGGTTCCTGGTGTTGCGTGGGAAGTGCAGGCTTAGATGGCAGCCATATTGATTTTCCCCATAAAGGGCGGTCAACCAATAGTTGGCACATAGAAAGGGGATAAAGCGTCCCTCAGAGAAACTTGGGGGTGGGGGGGTGCCCAAAAACTGTTGGGGGTTGGAGGGTTCCCAGAGACCTAACAATAGCCTGCATCAGCTCCTGGGACTGGCCTGATTCTATAATCAAAAGAAAAAAGAATTAACAAAACAGAGATAAAAAGAATACACTGAATGTTGAATTATTTAATGTTTGTGTCTGAAAGCTTCCTCAAGCGAATATGATAAATAGCCCAAGTCATTCTTATTCAATACATCTCTAACATCGCCGGCAGCGTGCGCGGCTGGGATTTAAAAGCAGCGAACCTCAGCAAGATCTTTCTAGAATTCCCCCGCCCTCCGGGGACCTCCGAATAACAGAGCAATAAAAGAAGACAACGTAGGAGCCACGTGTGCGAGCTGAATAATACGGCATTATGGTGGCCATTGCGTGGGGGTCGGGGGGGGGGGGTTAGCCTCAGTATCTGCGCGTAATGCAGAAACTTTTTATTATCTCTCAGAGCTGCGATGCAAACCTGTTTCCATGTGGTGAAGTTGGGGACACACTGTTCCTTTTATATTACTTAAAGATATCCTCGTCTTGTCCGCTCAGGGCGTAGTTTTTTTTGGGGGGGTTGGGGGTGACGTGGGCTGGGGGTTTAAAATTCAATGGCTTAATTCTGAGATATGCGCTTTTGAAATATGAATTGCGTGGGAGGTCATAATGGGTATATCCCCCCCAGAGCGAGTTTATCAATGACCTCAGATTTAGAGCAACGGTGGTGGTCCCAGCTGGAGGCTCAAGGGGCCACCAACATGTCAACCCAGTTTTAGGATATCCCTGCTTCCGCCAGTGGCTCAGTCTTTCCTCCGGGATAATAATCGCAGCAGTTGGAAGGTCGTAACATTGAGAAGGTCTTACATTTTGGGGGGGGAAAATAATGTTGTCGTGCATCAAAATATATCTACTGATATATTTGTGAAATCCGTATGTCTGCGTCCCAAGGGCAATCGCATTGGACCGTGGCCCTGTCCCCGTCTCAGGCCATGCCCGCCCCCGACACCTCTCATTGGCCTCGTCCACACCAATGCCACACTGTCCTCACCCCTCACTAATCCCATTGGCCAGGCGCCAATTACCCGCCCCCGCACACCCTCTCATTGCCTGCGTCACACCCCTCACTGACTCTCATTGGCTGCGTCCAACGCCCGCCCCCGCCCGCCCCCGCACACCTCTCATTGTCTGGCGTCGCACCCTCACTGACTCTGTCATTGGCCTCTTCCAATGCCCCCGCCCCCGAACACACTAACCCTCCTCTGGCCTGCGTCCAACAACCAATCCCTAATATTCAGTTGTTTCCCAACTGGTGCCGCCGGCGGCTTTTGCTAGAGGGGCGCCGGCGACCATGGCCCGCCAGCACGGGAAACAAGGGCTGCTAGCTCATCAAAAAAAAAAAAAAAAAAAAACCTCGAGGGAAGCAGAGAGCTGTCACGTGAACTGCTCCCATCCAATTGGACTGCAGCCTGCCCGGCGTGTGTTGTGGTTTGTGGGTGTGTGTGTGGTGGTGTGTGTGTGTGTGTGTGTGTGTGTGTAGAACCGGGCTCGGGTGTGTGTGTGTATATATGTGTGGTGTGTGTGTGTATATATGTAATATATGTTGGTGTGTGTGTGTGTGGGTGTGGTGTATATTATCTACTATATATATATATATATATATGTATGTATGTGGTGAGTTTGTGTGTGTGGTGTATTTTGTTGTTTTATAGATAATTATATATTTATATATTGTGTGGTGTGTGTGTATCTTCTGTGTGGTGGTTTTTTTCATATATATATACATTATATATATGTTTGTGTGTGTGTGTTTTGGTGTGTGTGTTATATTATATATATATATATCTCCTAGCTCTATTCTCTCTCTTTTTTTTTTCTTTTTTTTTGTTTTTTTGTTTTTTTTTCTATCCTCAGTGAGAGAGGAGTAGTCTAAGAGGCATAGCGTCTCTCATCTATCTCGGGTTTATCTCTCTCCTGCATCGTCTTCGTCTCTTCTTTTTTTTCTTGTTTTTTGGGAAATTTTTTGTTGTCCTCTCTTTTACAAAGTTGCCATGTTAATATTTATTCTCACATGTCCCTTTTTTTTTAAAATGTTTTAAAATATTATATAATATCCCCCCACACACACAGCTACCAAGTGACAAACACACACAGTGATGACCCTCCTCCCAAGCCGCGCTTGGCTGTCTCCTCTGCCAGGACAGCAAAAAAAGCTCCGTAGAAGCGAGCGGCAAGCAAGCAAGAGCTAGCAGCACAGCACCTAAGCGCTTACTATGGTCCCGGGCCGAGGAACTAGAGCCGCGGTGATTAAGATGCAGGGGCTTTGTTGCATCTGGTATCAGCCCGGCTCACGCGACGCGGTCTGCCTACGCTGAGAGAGGGAGGCCGGCCTCACGCTGGATGAGCCAGCACCGGGAAAAACAGAATGTCTCCCAGCAGCACTTGCAGCGTCACCCCCCCCCCCTCCCCGCAGCACACCGGCCCTCCCCCCAACGTGGCGACAGGCCCCCGCAGCACTGACCTCCCCCCCGTGCAGGGACCGGGCCTTCACCATATAAAACCCTCCCCCCACCCCCCCCTATCTGTGTGTTTTATTTGTGTGTGGGGTGTGGATCTCATCAGTGTGTGTGTCTCTGTGTGTATTTATTTGTTTGTGTGTTATTTATTTGTGTGTGTGTGTATTTGTGTGTGTGTGTATTTATTTGTGGAAATTTATTTGTGTGTGTTGAGAGAGAGAGTGAGGTCAGAGAGAGAGAGAGAGAGAGAGTGAGGTCAAGAGAGAGAGAGAGTTAGGTCATAGAGAGAGAGAGAGTGAGTGTCTAGATAGTGGAGGTCAAGAGAGAGAGAGAGAGTGGGTCAGAGAGAGATGAGTCAGAGATGATAGAGAGAGTGAGGTCAGAGAGAGAGAGAGAGAGTGATGTCAGAGAGAGAGAGAGAGGAGGTCAAGAGAGAGAGAGAGGAGGAGTTCGAGAGATTTTGAGGTCAGAGAGAGAGAGAGTGTGAGGTCAGAGAGAGTGTGGGGTCGAGAGATAGAGAGAGAGGGAGGTCAAGAGAATGTGAGGTCGAAGGTCAGAGAGAGAGAGAGTGTGATGTCATAAAGAGACGAGAGGTGAGGTCAAGAGAGAGAGAGAGTGGAGGTCAGATAGAGAGAGTTCTGAGAGAGAGTGAGGAGAGAGAGTGAGGTCAATATAGAGATTGCGGTCCAGAGAGAGGTCAGAGAGAGAGAGAGTGAGGTCAGAGAGAGTTAAGTGTGTGAGAGAGAGTGAGAGTGTCTGAGAGAGACACCAACTGCGCACTGCAACTTTTAGGTATGTTTGTACACCTATGTAATGTATGTAGCAACCTTGTTTTTCTTTGGGCGCCGCGTAAAAAATCTGATCGCCTTTGGGAGCCTTGAAAAAATTCTGATTGCCTTTGGGATCCTTGAAACCGAAAAACGTTTGGGACCAAAACTGCCCTAATACTTCCACACTGTCCCAAGGACCCCGCTCACTGAGTTTTGGTAATGCTTTGCTTTTGGCAACACCTATCCTCTAATCTCAACCTGCTCTGGGCACGCTTCACAGCTATCAAACCTTCACGTCTGCTACCACAGAGCTGTCCGAATGGTGTGGGGTGTGTGTATATATATAATGTGTGTGATGTGTGTGTGTGTGTGTGTGTTTGTGTGTGTATATATATATATATATAATCTAATATATATATTGTGTGTATGTTGTGTGTCTGTGAATATATTTATCAAAGTTGCAGCACAATGTTAATAATTTATTCTCACATGTCGTTTTTTTTTAATGTTTAAAATATTATATAATATTATATAATATCACACACACACACACACAGCTACCAATGACAACACACACATGGATACCCCAGCCTCCCACGCGCGCTGCTGTCTCCTCTGCCAGGACCGCAAAAAGCTCCTTAAGCGAGCGCATCAAGCAAGAGCCGAGCCGCAGCACCCCCCCAAAACAACACA
>WSYH01015422.1:0-14283 GCA_036426205.1 Ascaphus truei | reverse complement strand
ATGTGACTGTAAACCATACTGACTGACTGTAAATGTTTTTTACTTTCTATATCTACAGTAAATGTTTTCACTACTGTAGCAGTAAACCATACACCTGTTGATGTTTTGAATTGCTGTGCACTTAAAATGTTTCTACATTTTTACAGTATTTGTAAATAAATGTTTTTGTACTTTCTCCACCAATAAAAGAACATGTTGATTTGTTTTACATTGTTCCATTGGCTCCTTTGCTACTGTAACAAAATACCGTGTTTCTAGAATGTACACTACTGTCCAGGCATACTGTACTGTATACTGTACTGTAGGCATGCTCAGTACAAGAGTATTAAAAAAATAGAAGACACATACTGTATGTATAGTACTGTAATACATGTAGAATAAATGCATAGTTTTTATTTTTTCGGGTTTATTACACAGTATACTGTATATAAAATGTATTGTATACTGTACGGCCGGAAAACATCAGCATACTGTTTCAGGTACAGTATTATATCCTAATCAATAACAATAATCAATAAATCCGATTCAGCAATGTGCAGGCATTGTTACACAAAGCGATATTATCCATCGAAATCCCTCCATTAGCTGTTTTTTTTTCTGAGGAAAAACAAAAAGAAATTTTTTACTGTAACGCTCAGTCCCCTAAAGACGTTCCCAGCCAGTCCCGACAATAATTTTCTCGGGGGGCGTCTCCTGTTCACATGCGCATGCGCCTACCGTCAATGTAATGACACGCATATGCGTTTCAAGAAGGTTCCAATGCGCATGCGCCTAGCGTTCCACCAATTGTTCAGAATCTGCAGTACTGTACTGGAGAAGCCGCTCAGCCAATGATATTGCTTACAGGAAAATCGCTTGACTTTTGAATCGCGCCGATATTGATATTGTCAAAATAAAAAAAAACACAGAAAATAATACGGCAACAATACTCACCATAGAATTTCCCCTTCAGCTGGCGCCGGCGCTGGTCCACTGCCAGTCCAGTGTTCTTGATCATCCTTGTCGATAGTTGGCAGCGGGACTACTACACCTGTAGTCATCTGATGAGGCTGGAAATTGCTTAGGTACATGCAAGCTTGATCGAAACTGCACGCGAAATCCGGCTCAGGCTCGCTGGACAGACAGCAAGGGTTGTCACTGACGGTGGGACCGTTATTGGAAGCCGGTGCTGGTGCATTGCTTGGCAGCGACTGTCGTTTCTTAGTTGGTTTTAACACAACCTTTCGCCTTTTTTTCCGTCTGCATGATCATAGATACAGGAAAAAGCCGGTGATACACACCAATACCCTCCAACAAATTGTGGCTCAATACGATAAAAACAGGGATCGCTACATAACCTTTTCCTTATTGCACGCTTCCACGTATGAGGAGCTGGCGAAAATTTATAAAAGTCATAGTTTTCGATAAAATACTGATAAATTTGAACAACTGTTGCCATCTTATCATCTGTTGCATTAATCGCGGCCCATATCAAATATGCGTAACTTCTGTCGGGTTTTTGGAAAACGGGCTGCACTTGAACACTCATGGCGACGGCTCTCTGGAGAATACTGTAACAGAAACTCTTCTTTGTCTTTCTTTAATATGAAAAGCCTAAATTGATACATTATTGCAACCTCTTCCTTCAGTCTCAAGGCCAATTTACAATAGCACACTGTAGTATCTTTTTTAAACGAAACACCTGCAAGTCGACACATTACTAAAGCGCATGCGCATTACAATTCATGAATATCTGCCATCTGGCGGACACGCAAAGAATTGCAACCTATTAAATCCGAACCATTCTCAATAAACGCATCATCCGCGCATGACCTGTGGCTGAGAACGCAAAATGAATGCGGCATGCTCCCGGTGAAGAGCGTCGCATTCCAGGAAAAAGCCAGGGAAAAACCGGCAATGTGTTAGAATAAAATGAGCCGCAGCAGTATTTACCAATAGGGACCACATAGTATCTACACACTTTTAGTAATGCAACACTATCTCACATTTCTACACCATTGATATACACTCCCACTCCCCACACACCTTTTGTAAAGCGCCGCATACTCTGTGGGCTCTTCATTCATTTATATTTACATACACACATACACACACACACTCTTACATCACTAACATTCAGGGACCATTTAACACCTCTAGCCATAAATCGCATCTACACACGGGGATGGACAAGCACAGATAACATTCAAAGAGACACTGTTTTTAAGTAAACCATTTGCTTGCTTTATTCATTGTAACATCGCCGGAAGAAGAGATCAGTGTATCTCAAAAGCTCGCACAAATAAAAGCATTTCGTTAGCCACAGAATGGTATAATCTATTCATTTTTGATTATATACTGTATATATTCACACATATTCCCAGTAAGCAATATATGGTGGTTTTTTTGTATGCATTGGGGGGGGGGAGGGGTGGGGGGGGGGGGAGTTTGTACGTATTTAATTTGGGGGTGGGAAGTTTTTTGGTGTATATTTGTGGGGGGGGAATTGTGTGAGCGTGGGGTAATTTACGGAGGGAGAGGAGAGTGGGGGTGTGAGGAAAAGAGGGAGTAAGAGAGATGCAGGGGAGAGAATTACATGCGAGGAGGGAGAGGGGGGTGGCGTAAGGGAGAAAAATACATGGGAAGAGATGGGGGGAAAGAGAGGGGGCTAATGAGGTGTAAAATGGTGGGGGGTGGCTGGCAATACTGCAGACACGAGGGGTGCCCTGCTTAAAATGTTTGTCCTGGGCCCCACAATTTCTGTTGGCGGCCCTGCTTCTTTAGCAGGCTGCATGTTTTCTGCCTGCAGAGTTTACTGCTTCTCCTCTGCATTCTGGAGGTGCGTACACAGACCTTGCAGTTGGTTCTGCAGTCAGTGCTCTGCTTCAAACTTCTCATCTTCCAAAAGTTTTTATTTATTTTTTCAAGCTCGTGCAGCTTTTCATTCTTTTCATTGACGTGTAGGGCTATATGGAGAAATGGGTGCTCCAGAGCTGGTGGAACTTCAAGCATACTGTAAATGTCCATAATGATTAATCAGGACTAGAGGACAGAGTAAATAAAGGAGTGGGTATAAAGATGAAGTGTGATACATGAGTCACCAAAACACCCGTCTCCTGAAGGTAACAAACAAGGATGCCAATAAGCACCCTAGTGTGACCTCATTGGAGACATGCCAGTGCTAATTACGGTACTCCTCCATGAAAAATCACAAAATCAATAATACAATAAATCTTACCCACTCCATCTGTCCTCAAATATCCTGCATGGTCCATCCAAATGGCGTGCAATCTGTAGAGAATAGTCCAGCGAAAGAAGAAGACAGCAAAAACAGTGCACTGCCAGGGAGCCAAGTGGTGGAAAAAATAAAATTCTATGTAATCTGCAACACTCAGTAACATAACCCCAGGGGGTGAGACAAAAACTCCTACGCGTTTTGGACCGTAGGGGTATTTATCAAGGAGTATGGGGACTAGGGGAAGGGGACCCCTTTATATATACCCTATAACTAGAAAAATCACCAATCAAAGCTTACAAAAATGGCGCCAAAACCCGCTGCGCGCCGGTCTGACGTCATGCGGGTTAGTCCTGCGGACCATGTCCCGTGATACACGGGATCGCACATCCTCGGGCCGCACTTCCTCACGAACGTCAGACAGCACTATGCGATTACTACCACCCAGCTGTCACCATGGTACTGTGCTGAGAGACTTTGAGATACATATTAAGACTGAGGATAGTTTTTTGAGAGATGTCCAGCTCCTCCGCGAGACTGTGAAGTTTATTTATTATTTATAAAATATTTTGCCAGGAAGTAATACATTGACAATTACCTCTCGTTTTCAAGTATGTCCTGGGCACAGAGTTAAGACAAATAATACATGGTTACAAATACAGTTACATAAATGAACAGGGTATACATTATATACAAGACATTGCATGCACAGTTAAAGAAAATATATATTATAGGCGTATGAAACAGTTACAGACCAGATTAAAATGTGAGACAGCCTTAGATTTGAAAGAACTTAAACTGGTGGTGGATGTGAGAGTCTCCGGTAGGTTGTTCCAGTTTTGGGGTGCACGGTAGGAGAAGGAGGAACATCCGGATACTTTGTTGAGCCTTGGGACCATGAACAGTCTTTTGGAGTCTGATCTCAGGTGATAAGTGCTGCAAGTGGTAGGGGTGAGGAGCTTGTTCAGATAGCTGGGTAGCTTGCCCATAAAGAATTTAAAGGCAAGACAGGAAAGGTGAACTTTGCGCCTAGACTCGAGTGATGACCAATCTAGTTCTTTGAGCATTTCGCAGTGATGTGTGTTGTAGTTGCATTGGAGAACAAAACGACAAATTGAATTGTAGAGGGTGTCATGTTTGCTAAATTGAAAATTGTGGGCAGTGTTGGGAGGGGTGGGGGTATATGGGTACTCCCAGGATGAGATTCAGATTTGTGGTTTGGGCTGAGTTTCACTAATAAGTTAGCGGCACACCCCACAAAGTAATCATTGAATGCATTTGCAATGTCAGTGGGGTTTGTCAGAGTAATATCCCCCTTAGTGATATTACTTGGTTGTTGATGGTTAGAAGGCTGGAATATATTGTTGATAACCTTCCAGAAGTTAGCTGGGTTTGATGTATTCTGGAGGAGATTGTCAGAGTAATATTGTGCTTTTGCGTGCCTTGTTTGCCTTGTGCACANNNTGTTCCGCAGGGGATCTGTAGTGATTGAGATCCTGGTAGTGCCAGTTACTTGTAGCTTTTCCACAAGGCCTGAACTGGTAGAGTGCTATAAGGTCATGTTGTAACCTATTGTAGGTGGGCCCCCCGTACCTTATTTTGCATAGTGGAGATGGGTATCGCATATTTAAGAACTGGATTGGGAAATAGTCGAGCGCAGAATCAGGGTCGGGATATAAATCGATTCTGTGCCAAGGGCAGTTGGTGAATGTCAACCAGAAACTGTTGTGGGTTAAAGTTACTAAATTTCTAGTGAGGAGAACTTTAGGCTTGAATGGGGCGGTTTAATTCCTTACACAGTACAACCAGGCCTGCACAAATCCGGGCCTCCGAGGGGCGCAAACAGGCCAGGTTTTCAGGATATCCTTACTTCGGCACAGCTGGCTCAATTAGTGTTCAGTAATACTGAGCCATGATTGAGTCAGCTGTGCTGACGTAGGGATATCCTGAAAACATGGCTGTTGCGGCCCTCGAGGACTGGAGTTGTGCAGGCCGCAGTACATATTGCATGGTAACTGAAAATATCAGGAAGGATGCAGAGGATTGGATTCTGCTGGGGTTGAGGAGAGAGAATCCAGACAGCAAGGAATGGTTATGCGATTCAGGTCCGTTGTGGTTGAGTTGGAATTAATTGGTAGGTAAAGTGACTGAGTTGTATCTGGATTTGTGGTTTTTTATCAAGCCAATTTAATTGTTAAATCCCCATAATTACATACACTCTCTCCTCATCATGCTAAGAATTAAAACCAACTGAAACTTTTGTTTAATTTTTTTACTAAAGGCAAGACAGGAAAGGTGAACTTTGCGCCTAGACTCGAGTGATGACCAATCTAGTTCTTTGAGCATTTCGCAGTGATGTGTGTTGTAGTTGCATTGGAGAACAAAACGACAAATTGAATTGTAGAGGGTGTCATGTTTGCTAAATTGAAAATTGTGGGCAGTGTTGGGAGGGGTGGGGGTATATGGGTACTCCCAGGATGAGATTCAGATTTGTGGTTTGGGCTGAGTTTCACTAATAAGTTAGCGGCACACCCCACAAAGTAATCATTGAATGCATTTGCAATGTCAGTGGGGTTTGTCAGAGTAATATCCCCCTTAGTGATATTACTTGGTTGTTGATGGTTAGAAGGCTGGAATATATTGTTGATAACCTTCCAGAAGTTAGCTGGGTTTGATATATTCTGGTGGAGATTGTCACAGTAATATTGTGCTTTTGCGTGCCTTGTTTGCCTTGTGCACATGTTCCGCAGGCATCTGTAGTGATTGAGATCCTTGGTAGTGCCAGTTACTTTGTAGCTTTTCCACAAGGCATCCCTGAACTGGTAGAGTGCTATAAGGTCAGTTGTAACCTATGGTAGGTGGGCCCCCCGTACCCTTATTTTGCATAGTGGAGCATGGGTATCGCAGAGTTTTAAGAACTCGGATTGGAAATAGTCGAGCGCAGAATCAGGGTCGGGAATTAAATCGATTCTGTGCCAAGGGCAGTTGGTAATGTCAACCAGAAACTGTTGTGGGTTAAAGTTACTAAATGTTCTAGTGAGGAGAACTTTAGGGCTTGAATGGGGCGGTTTAATTTTCCTTACACAGTACACCAGGCCTGCACAACTCCGGGCCTCGAGGGCCGCAAACAGGCCAGGTTTTCAGGATATCCTTACTTCGGCACAGCTGGCTCAATTAGTGGTTCAGTCATACTGAGCCACTGATTGAGTCAGCTGTGCTGACGTAGGGATATCCTGAAAACATGGCCTGTTTGCGGCCCTCGAGGACTGGAGTTGTGCAGGCCTGCAGTACACTATTGCATGGTAACTGAAAATATCAGGAAGGATGCCAGAGGATTGGATTCTGCTGGGGTTTGAGGAGAGAATCCAGACTAGCAAGGAATGGTTATGCGATTTCAGGTTTATCCGTGTGGGTTGAGAAATTAATTGCGTTAGGTTAAGTGACTTGAGTTGTATCTGGATTTTGTGGTTTTTAGGGTCAAGCCAATTGAAGTTGAAATCCCCAAGAACTAGCAGATCACTCTTCTCATTCAGAGAGGAAATGGAACCAAGAAACTGGGTGATTGTGACGGTAGCTTCGGACAGGGTCATAATATACACACAAAAAATATTTCATTGGGTTGAACTGAATACGACTAAGATATAATATAATAATGGGAAATCAAGCAATCAGGTACAGGACTGGCAATTCATTCAGGATACAAAACGAAGTCACAACGAATAACACTGGGTATAGGGCTGACCCTCATTTATATAGTGTTTGAGTCCTATACCCTAGCATGGGATTTCAACACACTAAATCAAAGGCGCCTTTTGGTCTACCAGATGGATCACTGGCCCATAATAGACTTTGTTGAAGGTGTGACACACAATACTTTGCACAAGTACCCAGGGATTGTTCTCCTCCGCCCTGGCATTCACAAGCGTGGTGGGGGAGAGCTTTTGACTAGGGGCCTATTGTAGACCCCTTGTCGCACCCTGACCACCAGCATATTACAGAGCCCACCTTTTTTCCTGGACTTTTATGCCAGACACAAAATATAATATATTTTGACAATCATGGTTATATCAAAATAATCAGTTCAGTTGGGCCAAGCGGGCTAGAACTTGCCAGACCCTAATGCCGGAGGGTACTCTCCATTGTGGCCAAGTTTCAGCTCGTTAGGATCCACCGAACTGGAGTTACAGAAAATGGGTTTAAATGCCCTTTTACTAAACATGCATTTCTCTGCCATTGAAGTCAATGGCAGAATCACACAATTCAACAATAACCCCGACTCCGTTCTGCTGATCAGAGAGGGTCAGGATTTCTAGTTTCCACAGAACCGGAGTTACGGGGCTACAGTTTTACTCTCTTTTTACTTAGCCGTTTAAACACGCGGCTTTTACCTCCATTGGGATCAATAGGGCCGGCACCGCCATAGAATTCAATGGGACCTCCGCTACCATTGGAGTCAATGGTAGGACCCTCCGGTCTGGCGCGACCCTTTCCCGGGGTCATCGACCGTCGGACCCTGTTGGGGTCGAGTGAGGTGGTTCCTAGGATCTAGGGGCAAAAAGAACTTTAATCCGGGGTGCCCTAGAACCTAAGTTTCCCACGCCAATTGCACGTGAACTTGACCGGGGATTGATCAAAGCTCTTTTTTGATAGTGTTTCCGCTCTTGCGGTTTTGCGGGCTGGCGGGCTGCCAGTTCGTCTCCGGAGATCGGCATCGAGGAATCCCCATTGAAACAGATTGCGCCATTGACTTTCAATGAGGAACCGCTTCTCCTCCTCTCTGGCACTACCTGCAGGTCTTCTACGGAAACGGGCCCAAATTGCCGGAATCTCCATAGGATTGTATTGAGCCCTCATGGCGACCTATGGAGAAACTGCAAAATGGAGCCTGCAAAGGCAGGAAAAGAGACAAAGGGCCATAAACACAGAATTAACATTAACCCTTTCCCTCCCGCATAGATCCCATTGTACACTGGCGACACACTTTATTCGAGCTCGGCTAGTCCCACGAATTCGGGTATACCCGGGTGTATTGAGGTTTGTGACGGTTTTCTGCCCGAGTGCATTGAGGTATTTTCCAGGCAGGGATTGAAGCATTTTGTTCCCGCTGGCTGCAATACTGCACAGTATATATATATATACTGCATTACAATTCATGAATTTATGCCATCTGGTAGACACGCGAAGCATTGCAGCCTATTAAATCCTAATCATTATCATTTAACAGATCAGCCGCCCGTCAGCCAGGCATGAACCCAGGCTGGGAAGGCAAACGCAACGGGGCTTGTCAGAGGTGAGGAGCGGCGCATTCCAGGTATCTGCCAGGTACATACTGGGTATTTGCTCGAATAAAGTGTGTCGGTGCAGTATGTGTTGGTGCAGACACTGGAATGGGAAAAATACATTGTTACAAGGGAATACACATTTGGGTGCTGAAGCAGGGTAAAAACACATTACTGGACCGCATTCCAGTTACCCCCTTGCCTCCCAAGTGAGGTCAGGGGGTGGCCATATGGGGTGCAACCCCTTTAATACTGGGCCAAACCCCCTCTCCCATGACAGTGATATCAATCAGGGATTGCAGAGGGGCTTTAGGGGGGCGGTAGATGCCAGCAAGCAATATGGGCTTAGAAAAGGGGAGGCAGATTTTGCCAACTAGAATTTCAAAAGAGGGTGGGCTTGGGGGGCAATTTAACAGTGTAAATTGTAAGGTGTCTGCAATATAAAATAACACCCCTCCCGCTCTCTTTGGCCTATCTCTCCTAGAAATGGAGTATCCCTGAATGGCGATATTTGCATCAGGGGTTTTAGGGGTTAGCCATGTTTCTGTAAGAATGATGGCTTTGGGTTTATGCATAAGGCACCATGCCCTTAGTTCGTCTTGTTTGGGCAGCAGGCTCCGGATATTTATATGGGCAACAGATAGCCCTTTTTGGAATTTAAAGGTGGAATTCTCAGGGTTATGGCACAGAGTTGAAATGGGAGGACCTGGGTTAGGTTCAATATCACCTGCTAAAGAGAGTAATAGTATGAGTAGAAATTTGGGTAGTTGTTTGCAAGTTGTAAATTTGTGATGTTTGCCATTTGAGTGTGCGATGGTTGGTGTGCTGGTTTTTAGAGTTCTCCACCAACATTCTGTAGATAGTGCAAGGCTTTTGAGTAGTCCAGGATGTATGGTGATGTTGGGTGTGGGCCAGGAGGGAGGAGTTTGTAGTGGATAGAGTAACATCTCCATGAGGCCAGGAGAAAGAAAAAAGTTAAGATACATATTAGGTTCATTATGCCAGAGGTAGGCAGTGCTGCATGGAGCTGTTGTGAGCCAAGTGAGTGTGTGCAGACTAAACAACAGGGGTGTGCCTGTTCCTTGTCAAATGTTTTGCTGCATTGTAATACTAGAGTCAATTCAGGGTTTCAGTGGACTGAGTGGGTGTGGGAGGTAGATTTGTGCAGTCAGTTTTGGGAGAGTCTGCAGTAAAATAAGTTGTAAAGGGGTGGGGGTTTAAAATATGCAGGCTAACAAGCATGGGATCATAGTGTGGTCATATAAGCTCACCGTTTTTTGCCTTGAGTAAAAGAGTTTTCAGAAAGATGAAGTCCCCAGTTACCTCTAGTCAAACTATAGTCTAACTATATCTTGTGACTTACAATTATCACTTTAAATGCATCACTCTTAAGATGCCATTGCAATCCCTGCCAATGCAGGGGGGATATTTGTTTTATACAACTAAAGCAGTAACATGACCCTCCACCCACCCCAATAAATCAGCTTGTTCCAGTTGGTCAATTAGCAGCACACAGTTAAGAGGGGGGGGGAAATCCACCTTTTTATATTCAAACATACCAATAGATCAATAGTACAAGCCGGGTGGGTAATTCTTTTAAAACAAGACTTGCAGATCAGGGACATCAGTTCCTTTTTAGAGACTTCCAGTTCTGTGCAGCAACTGCTGATCTCTTGATGTGAGGCATCCAGTGCTATGTGGAGAATATAAACCTCCTTCTGGGATATGTCCACCTCTGTCCGGACACTGTTGACTGTTGACCTTCTGGTGTGAGGCATTCAGTTCTATGCGGAGAGTGTGAACCTCTTTCTGAGAGACACACATTTCCAGCTAGCTCAAACTCCCACACCCACACCCATCATGAATATATATTTATGTCAACAAGAGAGCTACTGAGCTAGGCAATTGTATATAACAAGAGACAGGGGTGCCCAATGCTACATCCCATTGACAAAACACATATGGTAAAAAGTATAAAGTAAAATACTTCAATAATAATATTAAATACTTGGTTATTTAGTTATCCCTTTTGCCAAAGCGTCATAAGCCTGCATACCAACGCCAAGGTATAACCAAATTAATGCAGGTCCTACACTACACTGTGAACCCTTCCTTTTACCCCTGTAAGAGGGGAAGAACCATTATAGGTCCTGTTCCTGCAGCAAAATGAATAGACCTCCCAAGTTAAAATGGTGAAGGAGGAGGAGGGAGCTCTGGGAGGAGGTTAATTTTGCTGCAGGAACAGGCTTATCATGCTTTGGCCAAAGGGTTAACTGAATAACCAAGTATTTAATATTATTATTGAAGTATTTTACTTAATACTTTTTACCATATGTGTTTTGTCAATGGGATGTAGCATTGGGCACCCCTGTCTCTTGTTATACTCATTCTGAGAGATTTCCACCTCTCTATGGCACTTGCGAACCTCTTGCTGAAAGACTGTAATCTCCTTCAGTGCCTCCTCACATTTCTGCTTCAGATTAGCAATCATTCTATCAGATTTGCTCAGTTTATCCACCATGGTGGCAATAGTAGTGTTTGCAGTAGCTTGCTCAGTCTTGAGATCCTCCAATTCAGTCTTGGCCGCAGAGTAAATTGCGAGCACAACCCTCTGTAGCTCAACGTTATTTTTCTGTAGCTCTGTGTAATAATCTTTCTTCAGTTTCAATTGTTCACGGTGCATATCACAGTCATGCCTGGCAGTTTGCAGGACAGCTTCAGGGCTGGTCATGGGTTTGTCACTCACTGGTTCTGGTTCCACTTCACTGGTGTGGTTGGTTGAAGGTTCCTCACTGTTTTCACCGGACAGACACTTCTTTGGGTTACACGACTTCTGCCTTGGGCCCTCTTGATATTCTTTTATCCGCATGACGAATCCTCAATTTTCTCTAGGCTGCAGGGCATCTCGGTAAACCTTTTCCGCGGGATCTGCAGACATCTGTTCCTTCCACGGTAAGTGAAGAATCGCTTTTCTTTTTGTTTTGGACGACTCCGTCCCATCAGGGATACTGGGATCTCCGTCTTTATTTGAAACTTCAGCAACTTCACTGTATCCGCCATGTTATCCTTGCAGTTGCATTAGGTGGAGTAAATATTCAGACATCTGCTGCTCCCGCGCTTGCCGATCTCATTCGTCATCATAGAGAGCAGTCTTTTCGGTACGTACGGAGTTCAGGCACCCCCACCATTCTTGGGGTGTTTTGTGGGTGTGACTCAGTTCGGGTTCCCCATAAGAGATGTCTTCCTCCTTATCAGACCGGAAGGGCCACTCTTCCGTGGGGTAGGATTCATTACAGGAACGTCACTTCTTGTCCTCCATTTTGGGGCTATCAGGTGTATTTTTCTTCCTAACCTCAGGAGGCGCCATTTCAGCTGTTGTTACTGTAGTCGCTAGAACCCCAAATTGTGGTAGTCCTACAGGTGGGCAGACTTTGCTTGTAGAGTTCGTAGCTCTCACAGGCGTTTCTGTAGACTTTTTCTTCTTCTTTACTTTGGTATGTTTTAACACATCAGCAGTACTGTGCACACATTCTTTCTCATCAGTGATACTGGATGTGCACTTGCTAAGTAAAACTTATGTACCGTCCTTGGGTCCACGGCGCATTGCTTGCTGCTGCAGTTCATTGGCTCATTGAAAAAAATAGTCCTCTGGCTGCTGCCCTTTTTCTGAGGCCACGTAGGGGCCATCCTCACTGTCTGTATAAGGCCTGAAGGGACACTGCTCCATGTGGCTGGGCTCTTTACATCAGGAATACATTTTCTTCCCCATTCTTGCAGAGTCTGTATTTGACTTCAGCCGGGTGGCCATTTTAAATTCCCAGGGTTTTTTTTTCACCGGTGGTGGGGTAGAATCTGGTCACAGCATCAGTCCCTTGTGTGGGTCACAGACTGTCGCATCCTCCTGGTACAACTGTGGCATTGTGGCTTTCTTCAGTGCGGTGTAGTTTTCCTGCCCGGATGTGTAGCCCTTTAATTCTGGTCACTGCTGCATGTGATTCTTTGGTTTTGTTGCTCAGGCTTTTTGCAGGAACTGTATCCAGGCAAAAGCACAAACATTTTCACAGGCAGTCTCCGGGCCCCTTTTAACTTCAAGGGCCACCTCTCATCCCAACTTCTGACACCATATGTAAGAGATGTGTTCAGAGGTACGCAATGGAGACCGTTTAAAGTGAAACTAAAATTAAGCTTTATTGCGCCTGTCCCTTTAACACAGCAAAACATATGAAAATAAGCCAAACAAAAAAACCTACTCTACTTTGGAGAATATCTACACATGTAGTTCAGCCCTCTCTAACTGGGTTGTTAGCTAAGCTATTTACCAACCACAAATATATAAACATATACAGTATGCAGATATATAACAGTCCCAAAAGAAAGCCTTATCTGTCTCTTGTAGCTGTAGGGGAAGACTCTCTGCTCTCCTGGATCAGCACCTTTGTGTGCTAAGGCAATGTCTGTCCAGGTATATAAATCTTGTCCCCTTTGTCTTGCTGTCAGCCTGTAGTCTTTTTGCAGCTCAAGACATCTGTCCTTCCTTGGTTCAGCCCCCAATTGTGAGACTAAGGAATACCTGGTTTGTCCTTCCTGGGTCAGCTCCAATTGTGAGCTCAGGAAATCTCCTTCCTGTCTCGGAACAGGCTATTTCTGAGAGAGCTCTAATCAGTCAGGTGGAGTTGGCTTTTTGCTGGTATGCAATTAACCAGCACACTGCTGGATTGGAGGCAAGATCTGAACAGGGATACTGTAAGTCCCTGTTATATATATATATATATATATATATATATATATATATATATATAACACTCCCCAAATACATATAAACTCCCCCACCCCCCAAATGCATATAAAATCACCCTCAAATACATATAAAAAACACCCATAGGGAGACAGAGACACATAGGGAGACAGAGGGTTGGTGAATGAGAGACAGAGGGTGGGTGGGTGACAGGGTGGTGGGGTGACTGAGCGGGTGATGGGGTTGTGACTTACTGGGTGGTGGGATGACTGGGGAGGGTGGGTGACTTTGTGGATGGGTAGGTGACTGACTTGAGACAAGGGGGGGCAAGGGAGAGCAAGGGGGGGCATGTAAGGCCTGGGGAGCCATGTGAGGCCAGGGGGAGCCATCAGCGGGCAGGGGGAGCCATCGGCAGGCAGGAGGAGCCATGTGAGACAAGGGGGGACATCACTAGGCAGGGGGGCCCATCTGCGGGTTGGGGGTGCTATCGGCGGGCAGGCCATGTGAGGCAAGGGGGGGGGGCATTGGCAGGGGGAGCCATCGGCTGTAGAGGGAACCATAGGCGTGCAGGGACAGCCATAGTCCACCAGGGGGGCTGTCGGCGGGAAGGGGAAGCCATCGGCAGCAGGGAGAGCCATCCGCGGGCAGGGGGAGCCATGTGAGGCAAGATGGGGCCATCGGCGGCAAGGGGGGGGGCCTTTGGCGGGCAGGGGGAGCCATCAGCAGTCACGGGGTCATCAGTAGCAAGGGGGGCCATGTGAGGCAAGGGGAGGCATGGATGGGGAGGCATGGGACTTTACTTACTTGGTCCTTGCAGGAGAAGGGCTGGCTGCACAGCGCAGGCTCATATAGAGCCTGGCTGTGTGACAAAAAAAAAATCCTGGTTGTGCGCCAAATTGTGTAATCAGATGGGGGATTTTTTTTTCTTGAGCAGGGGAATTGTAAGATGCCAGGAGGCGACCGGATTTGTTTATCACTGTTTATGTATGTACTGTATATACATATGTATGTACGTACGTACGTATGTATGTATGTATGTATGTATGTATGTATGT
>WSYH01001562.1:92330-116381 GCA_036426205.1 Ascaphus truei | reverse complement strand
GTCCCTCTCTCTAACCCTGGATTTGGCAAACGGCACTCTCTACCAACCGTACCTCTCCTGCCCCGATCCGGAATCCCCGACCAATCTACTTTCAAGACGTGTCCTCGTGGCTGTGGGTGGTGTTCCTACCTTCCCACCTCAGCACCGTGGTCCCGTCTCGTTTGTGGTGAGCACATCCTAACAAGAGGTTGCAATTGGCAGGCGAGGACGAGTGCATGTAGGAATAGGGCAGTGACCAGGATTGGGAGAAATATCCCCAGAAGCAAGGAGGAGAAGCATGGATAAAAAGAGGATGTGTGAGGATGATTTGTAGGGGTGTTTTTTAGTGCAGGGGATATAGCTGTGTGGTGTGAGAGGACGCAGGTAAGAAAGTTCATGTGAACTGAGAAGTGGGGAAGGAAGGAGAGATGGAGATATATGAATAGCGTTAGAGACATACTGAGGCTGGTAAAAAGAAATGCATAATTTGAGAAGAAGTGAAGTCACAGCAAATATAAATGGTAAAGGCAGCATCATAGCAGTAATGATGCAGTCTGGTATAGATGATTTCCTCCTTTCCAGCGGAGTTCAAATGCAGGAATCAGGGCCAGGTGGGGTGTTCACTTCATCTTCACTTCTTTTGAACTTCCTTTTAAACTTCAGTTGTTCAGTAGAGTTGTTCAGTAGTCCTCCTAGTTGTTGAGTTTGTAAGATGCTCATGACTAATTTGTGGCTCCCAAGTGTTCTGGAATTTCGGATCAGTTTCTCGTAGTAGACTTGTTAGTTGTTTCATCACCGTTACATCCCATATGTTTTTTTTCACCTGTTTTAGTGAGAGGGTCTCCGCAAGTTTCCAGGCTCGGGCAATGGCACCCTTAGTTGCTGATAGTATATTTTCAAAATCTTTGTGCGTCATCTAAATTGTCTGGGGGTTTTGTTCATAGAAAAATTCATGGGTCCCAAGGAATATTACAGTCTGTTATATCTTGTATTCGTTTCCTTATCTTTTCAGCAGATATGAAGATGCGATCCTCTCTGCCCGCATTCCCTGCAGCAGTGGGGAGAATGTGCTGTTGAGAAATGATGCAATCTGGATGGGGTGAAATGCCATCTGTGAAGAACCTTGATGTCTCTCGCTCTGATTTAAATGTACTGAGGATTTTTCTCTCCTCTCCAGCAGGGCCGCCAACAGAAATCATGGGGCCCAGGTCAAACATAAGAAGCAGGGCCCCCCTCCTGTGCACTGAGGGATGGGTATGACCAGTAGGGGTGAGGGGGGGGGGGGGGGGGAGAGAGAAAGGGGGCGGGGGGGGGGGGGGGGGTGTTATAATGAGGTAATGGACCTCGGGGGGATTCTAATGAGGTAAAGCACCTTGGGCATGGGGAGGGTAATAAACCGGGAGTGGGGTATAAGAAGGTAATGGTCTCAGGGGCAAGTTAAGGTGGTAATGGACGGAGTGTCAGTAATAAGGATGTAATGGGTCGGGGGGGTATATAGGGATGTAATGGGGAGTTATACAAGAGGGTAATGGGGAGGGGGGATATAAGGAAGTATAGGTATGAGGGAGGGTATAAGGGATGTCCTGGGGAGGAGGTAAGGGGGTACTGGGTCTGGGGAGGGGGTTTAAGGTGGTATTGGGCATGGGGAGTGGGGTACAAGGGGGTACTGAGCCTTTGGAAGGGGGTTTAAGGTGGTACTGGGCCTGGGGAGGAGGGTACAGGGTCTGGAGAGGGGTGTAAAAGGGGATAAAGGGCCTAGGGAGGGGGTATAAAGGGGTGCTGGGCATGTAGGGGGTACTGGGTATGGGCAGAGGGTGTATGGGCCTTGAGAGGGTGTTATAGGCCCGCGGAGTTGTTATACAGTATCTCCCTAGTCTTCCGAATCTAATCCAAGGTCTCTTTCCCACTGTGTCATAAATGTCGGTTTGTTTTCTCCTGTGTTTTAGGAGAGGGTTTTGTAGAATAAAGCTATTGGTGCCTTTGTTTTCTGCATTGCAATAAAGATTTTCAAATGTAGTGATAGTTCTACTTACAGTATTAGTTCTTTGGTGTTAAGTGTGAGCACAAAATGTCTCAGTTGTAGGTACTGGTGAAACTATCTATGTGGGATCCCCGATGATTCGTGAATATCTTGGAAGGTCCATCTTGAATTGCCTCTGTAAAGTTTCCTGGTTTGGGTTACCCCAGCTGTTTGCCATAGTGGGAAGGAGCCTATTTGAATGCCTGGAGCAAATTCTAGGTTCCCAAAAGACAGGATTAAGGGGGAAGAGATTGAGGAAATATCTGTATTTTTACAGGTCGACGCCCATACAATCAGAGAGTGTGTTAGTACTGGGACGGGAGGGCTGAGTGAAGACCTCTTTGTCGTAGGGACCCGTAATAGTGTTGATATATTGAAAAACATCTTAGCCCAGACATGCCCAACATCAGGTGCTGCTAATATTATTCTTAATTACTATTATTATTATTATGATTAATAATATTAGAGATATATACGATCAATTATCTAACAATAACACGTTCCCTGATATAAATATTTTATACACTAATAAATGTACATGTTATCACAAATTTTCCCTAACACTACAAGACATTTTGGTGCCCCCTGAAATATCCACATTTATAAAATAAAGCAGTAGTTCTGCCTGCTCACCATTTTTTAGCTTATTTGTCTTGGGGAATATCCTGACGCTGACCTGTGGTCCCCCAACCTTTAGTGCCCCCCACTGTTCCCAAGCAGGTTTGTGCAAGAATCCTTGTCCAGTGGACACAAAATGGTAGCGGGGGGATCAGGTTCGCTCTGGCGGTCAATAGAAAGTTGCAAAGTCATCAATCCATATTATATATCAGCCCAATGCCAAAGGCCAGGGCCCACACATCAGGGGGACACCCTAATTCAGGTAAGGTAAAGACAAATAATAATTTGAGGGGGGGGGGGGGGGGGAGATTGCTGCTTTAATGCTTTTGTTTCCTGCATATTTTAGCAGTGTATTTTACATCAACGTTTCTTCAGCTGGTAATTTAGTTTTTTTTTGTTTTTTTCCCCCAGTATTTTAACCAGGAGAAGGGGGACCTGAACCTCCTTATTTTTAGCTCCTGGGATCGCCATGTTCCCAAGATATTAATTGGCTTAGTTGCCGGTATTCCTTCCTCGATTTTCAAATATGCCGCCTGTGGTCATACAAGAGGAAGCCAGATCATATCTCTGAAGACGTTGCAGCTTCTTCTAGCAAGCGAGACCTGCGATATGTGGCGGCCATTTTGATTTCCCTAGCAGAAGCAGAAAAACAGGCAAGTAAACTAAAAATAGCGAGGGTCAGCCCGGGAGAACTCCACGGTGCCAATGCTGTAAAAACAAACAATATTAAATATTGGAGATACAATCTAGATACCGCAATTCCGCGGTCTTAATCACGGTCACTTTTTTCATGTGGGAAAAGTGTGTATTATACTGCAAAGCACTGCATGCGCAGTCAGCACAGCACAGACATGGTTAATCAGCAATATGCAAGAATAAAATTAAAAGAACCATATTGTGCCAAAGAGGTCTTCAACAGATTGCATGTTATAAAAAGAGAGAAAAGTTGCGCCAAAAAAGAGTTATCCTACTGTTCAGTATATGGCTCCTGTCCTTGGCACAATGCAGTTCCGCAGCCGGAGTCTCTCAGAGGTGATTCACCAACCTCTGTGTGGATATTGGTAGAAAAAAGGGGGGTCCTCCGGCGCGTTGCTCTGCTTGTGGCTCCTGTCTGTCTGTCACCCTGTCTGTCTGTCACCCTGTCTGTCTGTCACCCTGTCTGTCTGTCACCCTGTCTGTCTGTCACCCTGTCTGTCTGTCACCCTGTCTGTCACCCTGTCTGTCACCCTGTCACCCTGTCTGTCACTGTGGCAAAAATGGGGGGTAATCAGCGCATTAATAAAGGCAGTGGGCTCGGCTGGTTACCCCTATTTCGTATTGGTGATGAAGGGCTTAATTTTATATGCTGTTCCCCTTTTAAGACTGCTAATTTAGGAACGGAGTGAGCCAGCACCCTGATTTTTGGGGTGCCGCCTCAGTGTAATCCCCCAAGTACACACACATTAAAAATATAACTTTGTCATAAGGGAAACATATATTTTTGATGAAGTTCCTTTCTGTGTAATGTACTGGCAGGATGCTGTTTTTTTTCTGCCTGCCTTTGTAATGCATTAAGGACCAAATGTTATTCATACATGAAAGACCCCAGAGTCTTAAAGTGTCACTTAATCAGGATGTTTCTGAGTAGCAGATCCTGTTACTCATCCTGGCTATTTCACACCTTGGAAATGAATGGCCCCTTTTTACTTAGCAGTGCTACCAAGCTGCTTACTGAGCATGATAAAAAGAGAGAAAAGTTGCGCCAAAAAAGATTTATCCTACTGTTCAGTATATGGCTCCTGTCCTTGGCACAATGCAGTTCCGCAGCCTGAGTCTCTCAGAGGTGATTCACCAACCTCTGTGTGGATACTGGTAGAAAAAAGGGGGGTCCTCCGGCGCGTTGCTCTGCTTGTGGCTCCACGGCGTTTAAAGCATATAAGTGAGGGAGAGAAGAGAGGGGACCACAGTAAGGGACCAACACAGTGATTATACACAGCTCTTCATTTGATTAGGGATGGGGGGGGAGTAGGGGTGTTAGGAGATCAATGGAGATTGAAAGATACTGCTGAATGAAGTGAAACGAACCCAAAGCGTAACAACACGCACACGCCCGCCGACATGAGGGTCGTACCAGCCACCTCTTTACAATAGGGACACATCAGAGGGCCTGTGAACTTCGTTCACCAGGCCCGGACCCCTTAGCATCATCCACTTGTGTGCTCGTGCGGCAATTGTATCTTCCCTCGCTATACAGAACCCCACTCTGCCAGGTCACATGGGCAATCCTACAGAGCCAGCTCAGGTAACTCTGAAGCATGTTTCAGTAAGGCAGCTTGGTACCTGGCTATCAAAAGGAAAGGCCTATCTCTTCTGGGACGCAATGTCCCTGGAGTTTGTTCCCAAGGTGTGAAATAGCTAGGTCCATGGAATAACAGGATCTGCTACTCAGAACAATCCTGATTAATTTGACCTTTAAGACTCTGGGGTCTTTCATGTATGCATACATTTGGTCCTTAATGCATACAAAGGCCAGGCAGAAAAAAAACATGCATCCTGTCCCTGCCTGTACATTTTAACAACAGAAAGGAACTTCATCAGAAAATATATGTTTCAACTTATAGCAAAGTTATATTTTTTCCATACATACTGAAAGAATGTAACTGAGCGGGGGCGAACATTACACTGAGGTGGCACCCCCATTCTCCAAAAGATCAGGGTGCCTGGCTCACAACATTACCGTCTCCCTAAATTACGCAAGGCCTAGGAGTCCCATTCCTACACAGTCTGACTGAGATGCGTGAGCTGACCTCTTATGAGTCACAGAGACCCGCGCAGCAGGTGTCCAGCGTGTGAGTCTCCGGAGGAGAGACATGCCCGACACAGCATCAACTCCCACATCTCCCTTGATCGCCTGTGACCGCTCGCCCCACTTCTTGAGCTCTGCCCAAGACGGGGATCCATGAGGTCTTTTCTCACCCGTCCCCCAAACGAAAACACAGCATAATACAGGAGAAGAGTAGAAGAATTCGAAGATACCTTGCATTTTTGATGTAAGCGTATGTGATCGTCCTGTGACGTCACTGGCGAACCGCATTGGCGAAAGCGTTTGACGTTTTTTGGCCATTACAAGCCACCGTAGTGAGACTTGATTCCCCTGTACTTCTGGCTCGGCGATCCCGCTGTCTGCGCATGCGCACGCGCACCGGAGCAGGGAGCTGAAATCTGTGTTATGTGAGGGACAGCCGTTTTGAGGAGGACATAGCTGTGCACGGGCTTTTGGAAACTCTCAACCCTAGCCACCCGAAGTGAAGATCAACACAGCAATCATTGCCACAGGGAAACAGCCAGGACAAAGCACCCCAACCCAGGAAGGGATCCGTTGTGGATCTGGCGAATTCCTCTCTATGCCTGAAATTATCGGCCGCTTGAGGATACCAGGAGGCTTTCCTCACCCTCAACAAAAACACAGCTATATAAGGAGAAGAGTAGAAGAATTAAGATATTAGTATTTTGATGTAAGTGTGTCTCCTTTCATTCAGCAGTATCTTTCAATCTCCATTGATCTCCTAACACCCCTACTCCCCCCCCTTCTAATCAAACGAAGAGGTGTGTATAATCACTGTGTTGGTCCCTTACTGTGGTCCCCTCTCTTCTCTCCCTCATTATATGCTTTAAACGCCGTGGAGCCACAAGCAGAAGCAAAGCGCGGAGGACCCCCTTTTTTCTACCAATATCCACACAGAGGTGGTGAATCACCCTCTGAGAGACTCCGGCCGCGGAACTGCATTGTGCCAAGGACAGGAGCCATATACTGAACAGTAGGATAACTCTTTTTTGGCGCAACTTTTCTCTCTTTTTATAACATGCAATCTGTTGAAGACCTCTTGGCACAATATGGTTCTTTAATTTTTTCTTGCATATTGCTGATTAACCATGTCTGTGCTGGCTGACTGCGCATGCAGTGTTTGCAGTATAATACACACTTTTCCCACATGAAAAAAGTGACCGTGATAAGACCGCGGAATGGCGGTATCTAGTTGTATCTCCAATATTTAATATTGTTTGTTTTTACACAGCATTGGCACCGTGGAGTTCTCCCGGGCTGACCCTCGCATTTTTAGTTTATGGCGTTTTTCTGCTTCTGCTAGGGAATACAAATGGCCGCCACATATCGCAGGTCTCGCTTGCTAGAAGAAGCTGCAACGTCTTCAGAGATATGATTGGCTTCTCTTGTATGACCACAGGCGGCATATTTGAAAATCGAGGAAGGAATACCGGCAACTAAGCCAATAATATCTTGGGAACATGGCGATCCCAGGAGCTAAAATAAGGAGGTTCAGGTCCCCCTCTCCTGGTTAAAATACTGGGGGAAAAAAAAAAAAAAAACTAAATTACCAGCTGAAGAAACGTTGATGTAAAATACATGCTAAAATATGCAGGAAAAAAAGCATTAAAGCAGCAATCCCTCCCCCACCCCCCCCCCCCTCAAATTATATGTCTTTACCTACCTGAATTAGGGTGTCCCCCTGATGTGTGGGCCCTGGCCTTTGGCATTGGGCTGATATAATATGGATTGATGACTTTGCAACTTTCTATTGACGCCAGAGCGAACCTGATCCCCCCGCTACCATTTGTGTCCACTGGACAAGGATTCTTGCACAAACCTGCTTGGGAACAGTGGGGGGCACTAAAGGTTGGGGGACCACAGGTCAGCGTCAGGATATTCCCCAAGACAAATAAGCAAAAAATGGTGAGCGGCAGAACACTGCTTTATTTTATAAATGTGGATATTTCAGGTGGGCACCAAAATGTTTGTAGTGTTAGGGAAAATTTGTGATAACATGTACATTTATTAGTGTATAAAATATTTATATCAGGGAACTGTGTTATTGTTAGATAATTGATCGTATATATCTCTAATATTATATCATAATAATAATATAGTAATTAAGAATAATATTAGCAGCACCTGATGTTGGGCATGTCTGGGCTAAGATGTTTTTCAATATATCAACACTATTACGGGTCCCTACGACAAGAGGTTTCACTCAGCCCTCCCGTCCCAGTAATAACACACTCTCTCGTGTATGGGCGGCGACCTGTAAAAAATACAGATATTTCCTCAATCTCTTCCCCCTTAATCCTGTCTTTTGGGAACTAGAATTTGCTCCAGGCATTCAAATAGGCTCCTTCCCACTATGGCAACAGCTGGGGTAACCCAAACCAGGAAACTTTACAGAGGCAATTCAAGATGGACCTTCCAAGATATTCACGAATCATCGGGGATCCCAACTAGATAGTTTCACCAGTACCTACAACTGAGACATTTTGTGCTACACTTAACACCAAAAGAACTAATATGTAGTAGAACTATCACTACATTTGAAAATCTTTATTGCAATGCAGAAAACAAAGGCACCAACGCTTATCTACAAAACCTCTCCTAAAAACACGGAGAAAACAAACCGACATTTATGACACAGTGGGAAGAGACCTTGGATTAGATTCGGAAGACTAGGGAGATACTGTATAACAACTCCGCGGGCTTAACACCCTTCAAGGCCCATACACCCTCTGCCCATCCCAGTACCCCTACATGCCCAGCACCCCTTTATACCCCTCCCTAGGCCCTTTATCCCCTTTTACACCCCCTTCCAGACCTGTACCCTCCTCCCAGGCCAGTACCACCTTAAACCCCCTTCAAAGGCTCAGTACCCTTGTACCCCACTCCCCCGCCAATACCACTATTAAACCCATCCCCAGACCCAGTACCACATTACCTCCTCCCAGGACATCTTATACCCTCCCTCATACCTATACTTCCTTATACCCCCCTCCCCATTACCCTCTTGTATAAATCCCCTTACATCCTATATACCCCCCCCGACCCATTACATCTTATTAACTGACACTCCGTCCATTACCACCTAACTTGCCCTGAGACCATTACCTTCTTATACCCCACTCCCGGTTATTACCCTCCCCATGCCCAAGGTGCTTACCTCATTAGAATCCCCCGAGGTCCATTACCTCATTATAACACCCCCCCCACCACCCCGGTCCATTATCTTCTACCCCCCCCCCCCTCACCCTACTGGTCATACCCATCCCTCAGTGCACAGGAGGGGGGCCCTGTTCTTATGTTTGACCTGGGCCCATGATTTCTGTTGGCGGCCCTGCTGGAGAGGAGAGAAAAATCCTCAGTACATTTAAATCAGAGCGAGAGACATCAAGGTTCTTCACAGATGGCATTTACCCCATCCAGATTGCTATTCTCAAAAGCACATTCTCCCACTGCTGCAGGAATGCGGGCAGAGAGGATCGCATCTTCAATCTGCTGAAAAGATAAGGAAACGAATACAAAGATATAACAGACTGTAATATTCTTGGGACCCATGAATTTTTCTATGAACAAAACCCCCAGCAATTTAGATGACGCAAAAGATTTTGAAAATATACTATCAGCAAACTAAGGGTGCCATTGCCCGAGCCTGGAAAACTTGCGGAGACCCTCTCACTAAAAAAGGTGAAAAAAAACATAGGGATGTAAACGTGTGAAACAACAACAAGTCTACTACGAGAAACTGATCCGAAATTCCAGAACACTTGGGAGCCACAAATTAGTCATGAGCATCTTACAAACTCAACAACTAGGAGGACTACTGAACAACTCTACTGAACAACTGAAGTTTAAAAGGAGTTCAAAAGAAGTGAAGATGAAGTGAACACCCCACCTGGCCCTGATTCCTGCATTTGAACTCCGCTGGAAAGGAGGAAATCATCTATACCAGACGCATCATATTATGATGCTGCCTTTACCATTATATGCTGTGACTTCACTTCTTCTCAATTATGCATTCTTTTTACCAGCCTCAGTATGTCTCTACGCTATTCATAATCTCCATCTCTCCTTCCTTCCCCACTTCTCAGTTCAAATGAACTTTCTTACCTGCGTCTCTCACACCACACAGCTTATATCCCTGCACTAAAAAACACCCTACAAATCATCCTCCACACATCCTCTTTTATACATGTTTCCTCCTTGCTTCTGGGATATTTCTCCCAATCCTGGTCACTGCCCTATCCTACATGCACTCGTCTCGCCTGCCAATTGCAACCTCTTGTTAGGATGTGCTCACCACAAACGAGACGGGACCACGGTGCTGAGGTGGGAAGGTATAAGGAACAACCACCCACAGCCACGAGGACACGTCTTGAAAGTAGATTGGTCGGGGATTCGGATCGGGGCGGAGAGGTACGGTTGTGAGAGAGTGCCGTTTGCCAAATCCAGGGTTTAGAGAGAGGGACGTTGTCGTTTACCGTAAGCCAGGGTCGGGATGCCAGAGATGCGGAGAGTCGAATGCCGTGGCCGAGTTCGGGATGCCAGAGTACAGGAAGACGTAGCGGAAGCCGGTTTGATACACGAGGAGATCTGTAAAATAGAACTAGGGAGGCAGAGAATGGTAAGGACAACTGGTACTATGCTCAACCAAAGAACCAGTGATTTTGGCAGGTATATAAAGGAGTGAGGGTCCAATAGGATGCAGCCATAAAGGGGTGTGTAGAAGAGCAGCTGTAGCAGGGATAGGTCCCTTATGAGTCCCAGGAGATGAGGCATAAAGGGCAGCATTGGCTGCATTCAATAGCAGCAACAGTCTTGGGACCTGTACCTTTAAGAGGCGGTTGCGCCTCCGTGTGGCCGCGCCTCTGTGTAGCAGCGCCTGCGCTGCGTGCGCGCCCCCACGCCCTGATCCGAGCGCAAGAGAGAGAAGAACGTGTGCGCGCGCGCACAGTGCAGGGGCTCGCGCGCCTCTCTCCGGCTCCCTGCGAGTCAGGATGATGTCAGGCGAGCGGGCAGCAGGTAAGTGGGAGGCGGTGAACGGTGGGTTCCATAATCCTTACAGTACCCCCCCTTCAGGGCGACCTCGGCGCGACCATGATAAGGCTTGGAAGGGTTTCTTCGATGAAAAGCCCGTTAGAAGTTGAGGTGCGTGAAGATCCCGGTAAGGATCCAAGAACGTTCCTTGGAACCGAACCCCTCCAGTGAACCAGGTATTGTACTCCTCCTCTGGACTTTCTTGGATCGAGGACAAACTGGACCTCGTTACTCCTGTTGACCCGAAATCAAATCGGAGGTGGAGAAGAAGTTTTTTGGAAAAGCGAGAGTGCGAAACACTGGTTTGAGTAAAGATACATGAAAAACTGGTGAAATCTTCATAGAAGGTGGAAGGCGTAGTTCGTAGCCACAGGGTTAATCCTCCTAACCACGGGAAAGGGACCGAGGAACTTGGGAGCAAGCTTCATGGTAGGAACCTTCAACCGGATATTCCTAGATGAAAGCACACACCGTGTCCCCTGGAACGAACTCCGGCACTTGTCGTCGAAGGCGATCTGCTTGGAGTTTCTGTTCCCTGTAGTACCCTCAAGTTCTCCTGTATCTAGACCACAAAACCTTTAGGTGAGAGACGTGTTTGTCACTGCTGGCACCCAATGGTAGTGAGAGAAGGGTAACCGGGAAGGATGGATACCAATTTATAAAGAACGGAGATTCTTGGGTAGAGTCGTTGCGGAGAGAGTTCAAGACAAACTCGGCCCAAGGAAGTAGATCACCCAGTCCTCTGAGTATCCGTGATGAAGCATCGGAGTGTATTGTTCTGCTTTGATTGACTCTCTCTGTTTTGCCCATTGGTCTGTGGATGGTATCCTGAGGAGAGAAGTGAAGAGCATTCCCAACCTTTTGGAAAAGGCACGCCAAAATTTTGACACGAATTGCGAGCCCGGTCAGAGACAATGGTTGAAGGAACTCCGTGAAGGCGAAAAATCTCTGAATAAACACATCTGCCAGCCTGGGGGAATTGGAAGACCCTCAAGGAACAAGGCGTCTGCTTGGAAAATCGATCGATGACCACTAAAATAGTATTCTTCCTTTGGATTCTGGAAGTTCCACAATAAAATCCATAGAGATATGACTCAGGGGCGATCTGGAAGTGGTATGGAAGGAGTAGACCAGCGGGTCTGACACGAGGTACCTTGTTACGAGCGCAAATGCTACATGCTTTGACAAACGCCTCTAGTCTTTAGCTCTCTGGCCACCAGAAGGTACGTTGAACTAGATCGTTGTCTTCCGTATCCCTCGGGTGTCCTGCTGATTTAGACGAATGACACCACTCGAGAACCTTTGCGGTGTTGAGATGCCGTTGTAGAGTCTTCCCTCCGGAACCTTGAGTCCTCGAGTCTGTGACTGTTCCGACTGAATTTTGCTCATGACCTAAAGGAGTTGGCAGACAGGATACAACTAAGGGGATAATAGACTCAAGCTGTTCCTCGGACCTGTCATCCGCAAGAAATTGTCGAGATAAAGCGTCCGCCTTAAGGTTCTTGGAGCCAGGAATAAAAGAAAAAGAAAATAAATCGTGAAAAAAACAAAGACCCAGCGGGCTTGTCGAGCATCACACCGACGTGCCCCCTCCAGGTAAAGGAGTTCTTATGGTCCGTAGGATGGTAATAGGTGTCTCGGTACCTCTAAGAAATGTCTCACTCTTCCAACGCCAATTTGATCGCCAAAAGCTCCCTATTTCCGACATCATAATTCTGTTTCAGCGGAAGAGAATTTCTTAGAAAAAAAAGCACAGGGATGAGTTCTGGCTACGGAGAGAAGTTCTCTTGGGACAGAACAGCCCAGCCCCAATGTCCGAGGCATCTACTCCAAGGTGAACGGGAGTCCAGGATCTGGGTGGGTGAGATGGGAGCAACACAAAAGCTTATTGAGACTCTCAAACGCTTTTTTAGCGGTCACTGACCATGATGCGGATCTCCCCTCTCTTGGTGAGGGCGGTTAGGGGGATACGGTATCAGAAAAATTGCGGATGAACCGTCGGTAAATTCGCAAAACCTAAAAAGCGTTGCACGGCTTTGAGAGTAGTCGGAAGAGGCCACTCCAAGATAGCTTTAAGTTTCTCCGGATCCATTTTGAAACCGGAATCCGAGATAACGTAACCCAAGAAGATCCAGGATTAAGGGGAACTGGCACTCTCTCCAATTTCGCAAAAAGAGGTTCTCCCGTAAACGTAATAGTACTTGTTGAACGTGTTTAATATGATCTTGAGCGGTCTTAGAAAGATGAGGATGCATCTAATAAACAATAAGAAAAGTGTTGAGAATGTCCGAAAGATCTCGTTGACAAAATCCTGGAAAACTGCTGGTGCATTGCACAACCCAAAGGCATAACAAGATTATGTCTAGTGGCCGTCATGGGTGTTGAAAGCAGTCTTCACTCGTCCCCTCTCGTATCCTTACTAAATTGTAGGCACCTCTCAGATCCAATTTAGAAAAGATGGTTGCTCCCTGAGAACGGTCGATATTCGAATAATTCTGGAATCAAAGGCAGGGGGGTGGGTAGCGATTTTTGCGAGGATATTATTCAAACCCCGATAGTCGTATGCATGGACGGAGAGATCGTCCTTCTCTTGACAAAGAAAAAAACCATTCTCCGACCGGGGGGAAGACTTCCTGATGAAAACCTCTCCAAGTTCTCGGCAATGTAAGTGTTCAAGCCTTTGTCTCTGGGGAGAGAGAGAGGATAAGATCTTCCCCTGGGAAGAGGTGCGCCAGGAAGTAAGTCAATGGGACAATAAAAGGTCGGTGCGGCGGTAGTACCTAGACCGTGCTTTGTCAATACGTCACGGAAATCCCAGTACAACAGAAGTAAGGAGTTGATCTTCTCGGATATGGTGAGACACATCCTCCAGTCCTCTGGAAACCCTGGTTACATGTCTTGCACAAGAAGAGCCCACTGAACCGGTTCCCGATCCGTCCAGTCGATGCGAGGATATGAAGTTGAAGCCAGGGAGACCCAAAATCAACTCAGCAGAGGGGCGTGTGGATGACATAGAGAAGTAATCTGATGTATGGACGTCCACGAACTGCAGTAGGAGAGGTACTGTCTGAAGCGTGGATAAATGTGGCTTAAGAGGTCGACCATCGATGGCCTCCAGACTACAGGGTCTCCTTGTTGACAAAAGGGATATTGTTCTGTCTAGCAAAAGTTTCATCAATGAAATTACCTGCGAACCGAATCAATGAACGCCCGTGCCCGGGTGTGGAACCCCTCTCCAGACAGTATTATAGGTAAGACTATCTGGGGGTAGATGTTTTGGATGATGGAAGAAGGGGTCAGTATTCCCAATGAAACTCTCCCGGATTTCAGTGGGAGTGGCGTGTTCCCGGTTTAAGGGGACACTGGGCCACGGCTGAGTGGAATTGCCACAGTACCTGCAAAGACCGGCCGTGCGCCTACGTAAACTTCTCAGACGGAGATAGTCGGTTGCCCCCCAACTGCATGGGTTCAGGATGTCCCCGGAAGAAGGTGACGGAGCAGAAGGAGGGTGCAAGAGTTACTTGAACCCTTAAAACGATAATGAGTACGTTCATATTTACGTTCCAACAGGCGTTGATTCCCAATAGCCAGAGCGATTAAGTCCTCTAGGTAGTAGGACGATCTCGTGCGGCGAGCTTGTCCTTAGGGTCTCCGATAATCCTTGCCAGAACGCGGGACGAGATAGGGCGTCATGTAACTGTTTCGCAGCAAGAGTGCGAAATTCCACCGCATATACAGCAACCAGACGGTCTCCCTGGTTATGTGGTGAAGAGAGAAGCTGCTGTTAACTTTCGTGCTGGTGTGTCAAAAACTTGGAATTCCTCAACGAAGAGATCGATGTCCTGTGTGAGCGCCCCTGTTGCTCCCAGATGGGGAGAGGCCCAGCCAGTGTGCTGTGGTGAGAAGGAGTAGAGTAGTGAGCCGACCTGGAGACAGAAGAACAAAGCGAGAGGGAGAGAGGACCTAAATTGTACAAGCATTGGTAATGGAATCCCCGACATCCTTGAGGATCCCCTGCATAATGTCTTGGTGGCGGAATACGTGGTTCCGGAGTGAACGGAGATAACGAAAAGGGTTAGGCTGTGCAGTAGGTGCACGAGAGGAGATTGCCGAGAGTGAGGGTTCGGACCTGAGAGTAAGAGGGGAGGCTTTGCTGCATGGTATCCAAGCGTCTATGGATTGCTCCAAATAAGTCTCTAATCTGATAGAAACGAGCAGAATGGGCATTAAAGTCCGCTCCACCTCACTTGGCCATGTTGTTTGGGTTGAGCATAATGTTAGGATGTGCTACCACAAACGAGACGGGACAACGTGCTGGAGTGGGAAGGTAGGAACACCCACCCACAGCCACGAGGACACAGTCTTGATATAAGTGGTGTGTGGATTCCGGATCGGGGCCAGGAGAGGTACAGTTGGTTAGAGAGTGGCCGTTTGCCAAAACAGGGTTAGAGAGGAGGGCGTTGTCGTTTACCGTAGCACAGGGTCGGGATGGCCAGAGATGAGGAAGCATTGGCGAAACGCGTTTGACGTTTTTTGGCCATTACAAGCCACCGTAGTGAGGACTTGATTCCCCTGTACTATCTGGCTCGGCGATCCCGCTGTCTGCGCATGCGCACGCGCACCGGAGCAGGGAGCTGAAATCTGTGTATGCTGAGGGACAGGCCGTTTTGAGGAGGACATAGCCTGTGCACGGGCTTTTGGAAACTCTCAACCCTAGCCACCCGAAGTGAAGATCAACACAGCAATCATCTGCCAACAGGGAAACAGCCAGGACAAAGCACCCCAACCCAGGAAGGGATCCGTTGTGGAGTCTGGCAGCATCTCCTCTCTATGCCTGAAATTATCGGCCGCTTGAGGATACCAGGAGGCTTTTCCTCACCCTCAACAAAACACAGCTATATAAGGAGAAGAGTAGAAGAATTCAAGATATTAGATATTTTGATGTAAGTGTGTCTCCTTTCATTCAGCAGTATCTTTCAATCTCCATTGATCTCCTAACACCCCTACTCCCCCCCCCCTTCCTAATCAAACGAAGAGCTGTGTATAATCACTGTGTTGGTCCCTTACTGTGGTCCCCTCTCTTCTCTCCCTCACTTATATGCTTTAAACGCCGTGGAGCCACAAGCAGAGCAACGCGCCGGAGGACCCCCCTTTTTTCTACCAGATTGCATGTTATGCCTTGAGTTAGTTGATTTTGGCGTTTTTCTCTTTCTTTCTTAAAGCAACATTATTAGGGTGAGAAATGACGTGGTCAAGTAAAAAAATATATATATCTTTGCATTATGCCGCAGGAGAGTTGTCACTGTATATACACAGCACGTTTGCAAACTTAGTATGCTTTTAAGTGTGAAGTCCATCATACTCCACCCCTTGCAATGAATTGCCACACACTGCATTTTAATGCCACTCCACCTGTGAGAGGGATAAACCCCTTTATTGCCAGATGGAGCAGAAACGTATTGCAGAGGCAGCGAGTGGGCTCACGTGCAGCTCAGTTCTACTTAACCTAATTAGGTTCATATTGCCAGCAATTCCCATCACCATTATGAACATATTTCCTATGACAAGATGCCACATATGCAGTCACATCGCAGTTCATGTTGCATATGCATATTTCTGTGCGGCTGAATGAAATCAGTGCGCGCTGAAGTAGTATTGTTAGACAATCTGAGGCACAAGCAAGGGGGATTTCTGATTATAGTCATAGTCACATTGTCTAGGTCTCATTTACTCTGCATGGAAAAGTGGCTGCTGCTTTAAACACTACACGGTGACACCGGCAAATCCCTTTGGGAAGAGGATGCAACGAATCAGTGGTAACAAGCAAGCAGCAGTTGTATAGAGCCCTGTTTCTCACCCTACCCCCTGGGAATCCCAGACAGGTCATGTCACAACCCCATATAAAAATCACTGCACACATGCTTGGCAACTCATTGGTTGTTGCTCTGGTCTGGCTGGGATTCCCAGAGTAAAAGGGTTAATAAAAAACTAGAGTAGAAAAAGGTCCCAAATCTATTATTATTTTGAGTAGACATATGAAGATCTGTGTATTCATTGAGCCTATACATTTAAATCCATTTTTTTTCCTGCGATGGATGAACCTGCAACACAGGATTTGATCTGTGCTGAAGCAGGGATATCCTGAAAACCCTGAGCTGTTGGTGGCCCTTGACGACTGGAGTTGGTTACCCGTGGTTTAATAGCTGTGGCCACGCATGCTGTGTATGATCTTGTGCCCATGCACACTGGGAGTGCTCGCCTCCTGGCATTAGCACAAGCAATGGGGGAGACGTCCCTGCTCTTTCGAATTTCTGATCGAAGCATTGTAATGCAAAACAGGCCTGGTAGGAATGGCATATCATCTGTACGTTGTGCTACTAAAAGATCCATTGTGGAAAAAGAAACGATACTAAGAATTGGTTTTAATATACTGTACATGGGAAATTATGCATTCAAGTCTAACAGTTGCAAAACTGGGGCAAAAATGTCAGTTTTAGGTTTTTAATTATTAATTAGAAACACATTTGTTCCATTTCTTCGCAGTAGCTTTTTGTGTCGCTATGCTGAAACCGGGTGTGATTGCGGCTCCGTTCCGAAGAGTTTCCCACCGCCCACTTTATGTGTCCAGAAGTTTTCTTTAGTAAATTCCCCCAGGAGCATCCTGTCAACTCTGCTTCCCAAACCCAGCTGCGCAGTAGTCAGACCAGTTGGCCGCACGCTCGCCACCTTCCTTGGCTATGGACTAAATCAAGAACAAATAGCACTTTTGCAACAATCAATGTTACAGATCTCTGTACAACTAGAAAACATGAATTCAGATTCAATGGTTAAATAGGCACACAACGTGAAATAGGAATTGTATATTCTCCGTCTAATTAGTATGACAGAACAAACTAAATACCATTATTTCTAGATTGTGAGTAATTTAATGTTCACAACAAAAGCGGTGGGAGTTCAATGGAGATTAGGAAGTGAGGTGTAGCTCCCCCGTATGAATATAGATAGACTGTGTAACTTCTGCGGTTCTGCAGATACTAGCTGCACACCTCTCATACCGGGGGTTACAACTAAATTCACCTATGTATGGTCTGTTTGTCACAGTTTTTCTGTCTTAACGTACAGTAGTGCAGTTAAAACACCCTGCTTTACTTACATCATGTTCACATCACACCTGTTTAAGGTGATCCCAAAACTGTATGTACACCTACAAAATTGACATTTCTATGGCATTGCAACTTGTAAAAAAAAAGGCTACATTTCCAACAAGGATTGAAAAGAAAAAAAAACTGTAAAATGAAGAATCATCATTAAAATAAAGTTACGTTTCGGAGAACTAGTGTTACATTCTATATACTCCCAAACGTCCATTCAGGACGTTTTTGGATGGAAACCCCCCATTTATGTCAACGGTTTCTAAGTGTATAGAATTTACCCCTACTCTCTGTTTGTGATTTTCAGGAGCCAGTGAATAAAGCAAAAGAGACGACTAGTTTCTTGCTCATGTTTTGTCTCTCTGCGAATGCCATGTTCTGTGTATTGTTGTGTGGAACTCATTGTAACCACATCAAGAATCCTGAGCTACAAAACAGACATCCCAAGTTCATTAAAATGCCTTTTAACTGGTGTATTCTAAAGATTTGCAATGTATATGTCATATATGGGTTTTTTTGCACCAACTTTTTTTTAATATTGAAAATGTGTGAATTTTTTTTGATACTGAACATATATTTGTGCAAATGCAAAGCTCTACTAAAACTCTGCTAAAATTTCCCGAGTAGTCTAACTTGGTTCATTTATGTTAGGTATAAAGAAGGTCATAACATAACAGCATATAAAATCCTGTATCAATTATTTTATATATTTCTATGTTTATTTTATTTTTTGGTTCATTTTCGCTACACGTATGGACTTAAAATTAAATAGTGTTGCAGGCCAGGTAGTCATTCCTAAATGTCCATGTAAGGCATGTTCATGAAACATTTTGTAATAAGACAAGTTATATAGGCAAATAAATAAAAATGCAAAAAAGGTGGGTTACTGTATACATTACAACAGATAGAATTCACCTGCACATTTATTAGTGATTGCCTGGCCGGTAACACTATGAAATAAAACGTTATGTATTTAATCACTAACAGAAGTATATAATTAATTACAATATTTCTATTGCTACATCACACATTCTGCTCCTCAGACTCGATTATCACTCATTTATTATCTATTACATTATAATAACTATATTTAACCCAGCTATTGTGATCCTTTTGTTTCTATGAAATTCTTTCTATTTCCCAATGGCACATTTTCAACATCTCAAACTGTTGAAGTTACTTGCGGCTTTCAGCCCCTCTTGCACTTTAACTATTGCACAGCCCGAGACGGCCTGCAACCCCACATTGCAAGGCAATATGCTACAGGCGGCAGGGGTTACTAACTCCTGAAGTGCTGGAGGGGTTAGCCTTGTATTTCAGAGTACAGAAAGAGTTAAAGAAGCAAAACATGTGAAAACGTATATATTTTTGTTTTGTTTTTAAATAAATCAGTTCTGTAGTATTAGGTAATAGTGACAGTTTTTTTTAGTTCACTTTTTCGTTTATTCACCTCTTAATGGCATGAGCTTTAAAGCCTCCTTTGATTTCTATAGCAGGTTTTAACCCAACTCCCCAGAACTGCAAGATCTTTGCAACACTTTCCTCTTTGGGATAATTTGTTGCCAATGTTCCAAGCAGTTTGAGCTGCAAACTGTAACAATAGATAATGTTACTGTAGTAATATAAGGATACATTGTAGCTTCTGAGGTACAATGACTGAAGCTGCCATTATGTTAGGCACACAATCAGGATTTTGTCAGATTTATACCAGGAGCACCAAACGATTGAATGTAGAATGATACATTGTCACATGCTTTACATATACAAATAAGAAGAAAATAAAAAAAGGGGGCGGGGGTGGGGAATGTATTATTGCTGCTTTCAACTGATGGGAACGTAGGAATCATGTTTTACGGGCACATCGCTGATACTAATAACCACTTAGAAGCTGCTGCAGAAAAACTACTAACACGTTCTTAATGTGGAACATGAACATGATATCTGTGTATCACATCTGAAACATAAAAGAGTCCTCTCTGTCACAAAACAACCGCAATATTTTGTAGCAAAGTACACAGGCAACATGAGCCACGTTCCCCTGGAGGGTAAACAGCAGGCGAACACGAGTGGAAATATCTTTTTTCCCCACTTTCAAGATGGATTCTATTTTTTTTTTTTTAACAGTTTTGCCACAACAAAGCATTGAATTGAAATGCATGTTGCCTGCCAGATAAGGCCACATGCAATATTATTTTAATGAGCTTAGAAAAGAACCAACAATTCCAGATCTGAGGTGCAGTAAAAGAGAAGGGGGAAATAAGAATTGTTTCAGAAAACAGCTTACTTGTTTTTCAAAGGCGGTGGGCACAAGTCGCCTTAATTCAGACAGGCTGTTATTGATACGATCACGTCGGCGTTTTTCTATAATCTGGTGGAGAGAGACAATCAGTGACAAACTGAACCAGGCCAGCATTAACTCATTACACATCTCTCACAGTAAGAGCCCACAGACCTTCTGAGAAATATACCCAGCTCTAAAAAACGATACTTCGCTATCATTTAATGCAATAATTAGAAGTCTGCAAGGCATTTTCTCGCAATCGTGTTTTTGGCGACTTTGGATAGCTGTGGCCGGGGGGGAAAAAAGTCATGAAAATAACAAAACGTTGACAAAAATCCAAATTAATACCTGCCTGGGGATGCACGGTTACGCCCAATTTCTTTTTAAAATGTTGGTGTAAACTAGCAGGTTTTGCAAACCTTTGCATAAAAGGGGGAGATACATAAATAATGGATTAGTATATGTTGTTTTCCAGTGGAAAAAACACCAAGGATTCAAAACAAACTTTAAGTATTTTTTAATTTTTTTTATTTAAGGTTTCAACACTGACAAACTGATCTAGAACAGATTTACAGATATGAACTAATGCATTTTAGCACCTTATGTTAACATCAGACAATCTTATTCCTGGGAACCTGTGTTGTATTGGAGTATGGATCTATTGCATTGATACAGGTCATATGCTGTTTTAAGCCGATGTTCTGTGCTTGGTACAGAAAAAGATAGCGCTGAGCAAAGTACAGGATGGGTATACCACTAATGAGCACCGATATTCCCAGTATGCGTGTGCGCATTTCTCGTGTCTTGAGGGTTTAAATGGGTGGACTAGCTCGCCCAACTGGTTCTCATTTATACTTCCAGACCAAGTATGCTGTAGATATATAGATATATACAGGGCTGAAAAAACCCAATCGTCCGGTACAAATTAAAATTAGGGTAGATAAGATGCAGCCTCCTTTTCTCTGGATCGTGCGTGGGAAGAAGTGCTTCAGACATAAAAGTGACATTTAGGAAAAGGAGTCCCTGATCCGAAGAGCTTACAATCTAATTGGTTGGTAGGAAGAACGTACAGAGACAGTAGGAAGGTGTTCTGGTAAGTGTGTCTGCAAAGGGGCCAAGGTTTATGTATGAAGTGTAAAGTGTCAGCCACAGAGCAACTCCTATGCTCCGTCAAGCAGGTTTGTTTTAAGGTGGGTCTTAAAGGTGGATAGAGAGGGTGCTAGTCGGGTACTGAGGGGAAGGGCATTCCAGAGGTGTGGGGCAGTCAGTGAGAAAGGTTTAAGGCGGGAGAGGGCTTTAGATACAAAGGGGGTAGAGAGAAGACATCCTTGAGCAGAACGCAAAAGTCAGGATGGTGTACTGTATAGCCAGAAATTAGGGCTGAGATGTAGGGAGGGGAAGAAGAATGTAAAGCTTTAAAGGAGGAGAATGGGGTGTGTGATACGGGATTTCATAGGAAGCCAGGAGAGGGATTTCAGCAGGGGAGACGCTGAGACAGATTTAGGAGGTGTGAAGGCAGCATGCCTGGCGCTTACCGCCCGAGACTCGATATTTGTGCCCCACAATGCCTTGTGTCTGCCGCTGCAGTCTGTCTTCTTTAAGAGCAAGGCATTGTGGGGTGCAAGTATCGAGTCTCCGGTGGTGAGCAAAAGGCACGCTACCTTCACACAGCCTACAGTTCTGAGCCTTTAACCCGCACGATCCAATGAAGAGGATGCTACAACTTTCCATTCAGGCTGGTTGATTTTGACCCTTGCTGCCTCAAAGACAGAGGTAAGGACAAGGGTCCTAATTATTTTGGGTGGAGGGTCTTTGTGAATATTAAGGAGGGTCTGTGTTTTATGAAGGGGGGGATCTGTATTAGTATGAATGGGTGGGTCGGTGTGGATATGAGAGAGGGTCTGTGTGGGTATGAAGGGGGGGGGATCTGTGTGGGTATGAAAGAGGGTCTGTGTTGGTATGATGGGGGGGTATAAAGAGGGGGTCTGTGAGTATGGGGGGGCAGTGTGGTATGAGGGTGTCTGTGTGAGTATGGGGGGTTGTGTGGGTATGAGGGGGTCTGTGTGAGTATGGGGGTTGTGTGGGTAGAGGTAGGCGGGAGGGGGGAGGAGGGGGGAGGTGGCGGGCGGAGACTGGGAGGGGGATGGGAGAGGGAGGGGGGGGGGTCGGGGGAGGAGGGAGGTGGGTGGAGGCGGGGGAGGAGGGGCGGGGGGGGGGCGAGGACCGGGCAGGGGAGGGGGGGAAGCGAGGGCGGGGTGGGGGGGGACCGAGGAAGGGGGAGAGGGGAGGAGGCGGCGGGGGCCCTCTGCTCCGGGGGGGGGGGGAGAGGGGGATCTGGAGGAGGGGGGAGAAGGGAGGGGTTGCGGGGGGGAGGATATGGGAGCGCGGCGAGCGCCGGGAGAAGGGTGGGAGGGCGGTGGGACCCGGGCAGGACGTGGTACGGGAGGGGGATGGGGGAGGTAACTAGGAGGGGGGGGTGGCGCTACCGTGGGGGGTAGGAGGAGGTGGGGAGGGGGAGTAGGGGGGGGGGTGGTGGTGTATCGCAGGAGCGGAGGGGGATGGGGGAGGATGGGGGTGGGGGGTTGGGGGTCGAGGTAGGGTCTGTGGTGAGTATGGTGGTTGTGTAGGTGGGAGGTAGGGGTCGTGGTGTGAGTAGGGGCGGGTGGGGTGTGGGGATGAGGGGGTTGTGTGAGTATGGGGGGGTTGTGTGGGTATGAGGTAGGGGTCTGTGTGAGTATGGGGGGTTGTGTGGGTATGAGGTAGGGGTCTGTGTGAGTATGGGGGGTTGTGTGGGTATGAGGTAGGGGTCTGTGTGAGTATGGGGGGTTGTGTGGGTATGAGGTAGGGGTCTGTGTGAGTATGGGGGGTTGTGTAGGTATGAGGGGGTTTGTGTGAGTATGGGGGGTTGTGAAGGTATGAGGTAGGGGTCTGTGTGAGCATGAGGGAGGTCTGTGTGGGTATTAGACACTTTACAGTTCGTTGACTTGAATTGGCTCTAAGACAAAGACGTATGGCAGAAGACAGCTTCGTAAATATGTCACTTTTAACCCAACATTTCAATGTCATCGGTTACAACTAAATGAATCAGTGTGTCCAGCATTAAAGTCCGGAGTGCTGCTTAGTTTTCGTTATTAACTGGTCTTACCATACAGTTCTAACACCAGAGACAACGTTGTACCCAGCCGAAAAGATCCATGGGGGTCATGCACTAAGCTCCGTTAAGTCGTTTTAGAGCGCAAAGTGCTCTTAGAACGTGATGTTGCGCTGAACACGATGCACTAAGCCACGCAAACAGGCACTTTGCGCTCTAAAACTGACTTTTTCTGGAAATTTTTCTAAGTACAACTTTGCTCGTTCGTTACCATTTGCGTTAAATTCTGCCCTTAAGCGGGATGCACTAAGCTACATAACCTTAGCGTACACGAAAGTTGCATTCAACAGAACACGTCAGCTCAAGGTAGACGCAAAAAAAGCTGGACTTTGAAAAATGTCTTGCTTTACATTTTTGCATGCGCAACACTTATACAACAGGCCGGCGGTGGTCCCAGAGGGAGGCCGGGGGTCGTGCGGTTGTCCCCGGCTGACCCCGCGGCCGTTCCGGGGTACCCGCGGGCCTGCGGTACCAATGTTGTGCCTACAAAAATACTAAACATTATTTCTAACTAAATACACCCCCCTAACACATACAGTACAATAATGTGAAAAAAAAATATTATCCAGATATGGATAATAGATTATTTGCCCATTATTAAACACTGAATTAGCATACCTAAATAAAGTAAATAAAAACAGTAGCCAGCTAATCCAATGAATACAAGCAGTAACAACATCAACAATGAATTAATTAAACCATTAACCAATGAAACCAATTAATTCCTAAACCAACTCAAAATGAATAGTAACACTACCAATCAAACCATTGAATTACTACAACATTAATGAATTTAAACATTTAAAGACAAAGACATAAATTCAAACAATATCTGAAATGACCATAAAATGCATTAGCTAACATAATACAGTACAACATTAACTACAAACAAACACCAATCGCAAACATTTTATTACCATTAAGCAGGAAAAAAACAAACAATCACATCCATAAGAAATTGAAATTAAAAAAACCAACAGCAATACCAAGCCACAA
>WSYH01001562.1:0-92173 GCA_036426205.1 Ascaphus truei | reverse complement strand
ATGCCCCCGAACTTTGTCTAATCATAAGTATTCATCTGTACCCTAAAGTTGGTAAGATTAATTATATTATCAGTCCAACTGGCGCTCCCCAAAAAAATCAAAAACACATCCAATTGACAGAAACTGTAAAAAGAGACATTTACAAAAATTCAATACTATTACTACATTAGAATGCGGTCGGCCATCCGACTCCGGGGAACGGAAGCTCAGTACTTGAAGGCTCATAACAGCAGCGATGCATCGCAATGAAGATCGATAGGAAACAAATATCTTCTTTTTTTTCTTTAATCCCCTGGAATCTGGCACCACGTTCTTGATCTCTTTTTTATCTTCATCTGTCAAACCAAAAAAAACAATGGTAACTCCTATCAGATGTGGGGCCGTCTGTTTCTTGTGCTCAAATGAGGCGTCACGGGCCTGAATAGGGCTGTGACGTCACATGTAGGCCTCAAACATGGTTAACAGCAACTGAGTGGATGTTCAAACCTGTTCCGACTAATTTTTTTGTTTACATGAGTCACTTAAAGGGATGATGGCAAGCAATCAGAAGGTGATGCTCATGTTGCTACAGGCCCCGTTATGGGGTGCCGGTATCCCCTGCACTTTCAAGCGTTCGTGTCACGTGACCGGGACATTGAAATTCTGCAGGGGATACCGGCACCCCATAACGGGGCCTGTATCTCATGAAGTAGGGGGTCCTCGGACCTGAAACCAATGCTGTTCAGCTCCGGAGACCCCCTGCTCATGTACATTATTATTCAAATGTATTTATTTAGTGTACGATCGCCTGTAACAGCCTTGCATGGAGATGACAAATCTCCATGCAAATGTTACACGCAGCTTTTTTTTCTAGCAGCTAGCGTACGTGAAGTTTAAGAACGCTAGCAGGGGAAAAAAGCAACCCGTACGCTGTGGGTGTTTTGAGCACTTACGTTAAAAAAATGGGCTCAAGGCCTTAGTGAATCGTGTCCCCGGCCTCACTTTTTAACGGACGTGCTTTTTTTTGAACATCAGAACGCAAACCCATTGAGCTTAGTGCATAGCCCCCCATATGTTAGTAATACCTATATGTTATACTATACTATACCATATATAACTATATACTATACGTTATACTATGATTAACCCTATTGTCAGTTATCGTGATCCTTTTGCTTCTCTGTAATTCTCCCTTTTACCTTTTAAATTTTTTTTTTGTTTCTCTTCACAATTGTATATTTTCAATGTGCAATGTGGCACAGAATTAAATAAAATATAAAAAATATATATTTACAGTTGGGAGGCTGTGTGACTACGTATTTAACTTCAACCTACCCCTCTCCGCTTCTTCCTGGCCATGATTTGTGATGTTGTCGTTGGGGAACTCGATCGAATTAGAGATCCGCTGCTGTGCCTGTGAGATAGTAAAAAATGCGTCATTACTCCAAATCTGTGACACAGCAGCTCAATGACACACCGCAAGGACGAGCCGCTCAGACACACACCGCAGCGACGAGCCGCTCATACACACACCAGCTGATCGTGATCGTATGATGCCGTCTAGACAAGGAACACCGCTTGTGATTATTAAGATGAAGACGAGCCGGGCTCATACACACACAGCAAGGAGAGCCGCTCAGACACACACCGCAAGGATGAGCCGCTCATACACACACCGCAAGGATGAGCCGCGTCCAGACAACACCGTAGAGGAGGACCGGCTTCATACACACACCGCGAAGGATTGAGCCGCTCGAGACACACACCGATAGGGACGAGCACGCTCAGTACAACACCGCTAAGGAAACGAGCCGCTCAGTAACACACACCGCATGGATGATCTGTAGCTCAACGCCGCGATGACGCTTCGGACACATACCAAGATGAGCTCAGACACAACACCGCGATTACAGACGAGCCTCATACAACAACCGCTAGTCGAGCCGCTCAGACCAGACACCGCAAAGGACGCGCCGCTGATATTACAACACGCAGGTGAGCCGCCAACCACGCAGGCGGCCGTCAGACCATACACAGCGTAAGGACGAGCCGTCATACAACACCCCGCAAAAAAGGATGAGACGCTCAGGCTCAGCACACACCGCAGGACGAGCCGCTCAGATACACAGCGCGGAACGAGGGCGCCTCAGGTACACAAGAGCAGGGACGAGCTCGCTCAGAACAAGCGCGTTCAGGGACGAGACATAGGATCGTAGCTGCCTGTATCAGATACGACAAGCCGCGACAGCGCGTAGGAAACCGACTCAGATACACCCGCGAAGAGTAAGAGTCTCGGCTCATGAACACAGCACCGCAGGAGGACGATGGGCCGCTCCGACACACGCACGCAAGGGACGAGTGAGCACAAAGAAGAAGGGAAGAGCAATGACGAAAACGTAACCGCTGGAAAGATCACAAAGGGGCCGTGCTTTCATGTAGAGCCCAATCATCCAGGGACCCCCCGTTCAAAGAAGGCACCAAGGGGATTGTAACCCGTGAAGAGACTCTGACCGTAGTGTTCAAAGCTACAGATAGAACAGAGGGAGGATACTAAAAAGAAGAAATCCCATAGACAGATGTGAGGCGGTTTTGGTAAGCAAGAGGAGTTAGGGATGATGATATGGGACAAGAAATACAGTAACTTGTAGAGTTGAAGTTAGTTTTGTTAGAGGGTTTAACAGAGCGCTAGACACACAGCGCAGCACGAGCCTAGCTCAGACACACACTAGCAGGTTCGACAGAGCCGCTCAGATACACACAGCATGCGACGAAGACCGCTCAGATACACACCGCAGCGACGAGCCGCTCAGACACACAGCGCAGCGACGAGCCGCTCAGATACACACCTCAGAGTAACGAACCGCTATCTGATACAAACAACGCCAATCGCATACGAACCGCTCAATCGACACCGCAAGGACGTAACCTCTCAGAACAGCACACCGCAGCGACGAGCGCCCGACTCAGACACCACACCACACAGCGACGACCAGACTCGATAGACCACCGCGCGACGTAGCCGCTCAGCAAGACACACAGCGCAGCGACGAGCCGCTCAGTATACACAATCACGGAACGAACCGCTCTGATAGCACACTCGCAGGAACGTAACCAGCTCAGATAACCCCGCGACAAGGAGTACGAACCTCTCGAGACAGCACGAGCAAGCGCGACGAGCGCTCAGGTACCAGATGCACGACGACCTATACACACGCAGGCGAGGCCTCTACGCAAACCACCACGGGAGGCGCATGTTCCGCTCAGACAAACACTCCAGGATAGTCGTCGCTCAGACCACCACAGGCAGCCGTCGAGCGCGACACAACACGCAGTCCGACGAGCCCGCTCTAGATACACAACGCAGGACGAGCGCGCTCAGATACACACCCGCTAAGGACGCGACTACGCCCCTCAGATAACACACAGCAGAGACGAGCCGCTCAGACACACACCGCAGCGACGAGCCCGTCAGACACACACCGCAGGAACGAACCGCTCTGATACACACCGCAAAGACGAGCCGCTCAGATACACACCTCAGGGACGAGCGGCTCAGACACACACCTCAGGACGAGCTGCTCAGACACACACCGCGATGTTAGGCAGGGACGAGAGCACGCTAGATCACTTACACAGCAGGGCACGGAGCCGCTCGAAGAACTCGGATACCTCACAAGCAGGCATAGAGGACGAGTAGACAGTTCTTACAGACACACATGCCGACGAAGCGATCGATCTGATCCGCTCAGAGCAGCAACAAATGAGCCAGGTGTGAAACGAGGATTCCGCATCAGATCACACACCACACGCCGAGTCCGCTCATACACAACTCGCTAGGACAGATGTCCGCTCGCAGGGACGATCAATCAGTCAGTCGCTGAGGGTGAACGAGGCCGAATCAAGATTTGCTTTTTATTTTTTTTTTTGAACCACCACCCGCAGCGACGAGCGCTTCAGACACACACCGCAGCGACGATGCCACCTGTAGCAGATGTAACAAAACCCGACGGAGCAAGCGCGGTCGCACAGTTACCGCTCAAGAGTCACACCGCATTCTTGTCGACAGAGAAGAGCCGGCTCAGACACTACACCGCAAAGGATTTGACGAGAGCCCGCAGTCAGACACATAACCGCCGTGGACGAAGCGCCTCAGATACACACAGGGGACGAGCTGCTCAGACACACGACAGCAGTAGGGGATCGAGAACCGACTCAGGACACCACACCGCAAGGGAAGAGTGCTCAGTACAAACAAACGCGAGCGGAAATGACAAGCCGCTTCAGACAGACACACAAGCAGGGTGGGGGGGACAGAGTCTGAAATTCAGACACAACGCAGAGACGAGGGACATGAGCTGCTCAGACAAACCAGCAGGAACGAGTGGACTCAGACACACACGAAAGCAAAGGGGACGAGCCGACTCAGGACACACACAACGCAGGACGAGCCGTCAGATACACACCTGCACAAAAGAGACGAGCGGCTCAGATTACATGATAACAGATCACCTGCGGTCAAGCAGTACGCACTAGCTAAACGCCATTACACCTTAGAAATTTGTTTTCCTTAACCTCCCACCAACCACGCACCCCCCCCTCCCCCCCCTCTCCTCCCCCCTTCCATGGTGTGTCACCCAATGTATTGACCCCCCCCCCGCCTCCCCTCCTCACCGACTCTCGTTCTGTCCTTCATTTTCCACCCCCACTCCCGCTGTAAGGGGTTTTTTGTACGAGAAGCTCATTTTGACACACACCAACATAGGACGAAGACGCTCAGACCTACACACAGCAGGGAGCGAGCCGATCAGAATACAACCCGCGAGGGCTCACGAGTTGCCCGCTCAGTTATACATCACCGCTGTAGCGACGAGCCGCTCCAGAACCCAAACAGCAGGACGAGTTTCGCCTCAGATACACACACCGCAGGGACAGAGCCGTTCTCAGATACACCATACCGCAGCGACGGTAGACGCGCAGCAACACACCGCAGGGGACGTATGGCTTTGTCTCCAGACTACATCAAGCAGAGGAAGAGCACGATCAGATATAAAACACCGCAGTGGAACGAGCTGTTTTAGATACCACCAACGCCAGCGCAGAGCGCTACGAACACCCACCGCAGTTAGTGACGTAGACGCCTCATGATACACATCTGCAGGGACGAGCTGTCAGACACACACCGAATTAAGTGCTAGCGAGGAGCTTCATCGGATACACACCGCGGTGTACTTAGCTGCTCATGACCCAGCACTATGCCGTTGTTGAGGACAGAGCTGCTCTAGATCACCAACATGAGTTTGAGGACGGGCTGCTCATTGACCACCCACAGCAGGGAACGAGCTGCTCTAGGGAGATCTAACACAGCAGCTTAGGGACGAGCGCTCTAGAATTCACAACAGCAGGGGTACGAGCATTATTGTCCCCGTCTCGACACAGTCATCCGCATTGTTAGACGAGTTCATCCAGACACACACCTAGCCGATTGAGCGAGAGCAGCTCAGACACACACCGCGCTAGCGACGAGCCGCTCAGATCCCACAACCTTTCGAGGGTACGCGTCCGCTCAGATACCCGATGCGCCGCAGACTGAGCCGGCCAGACATCACAGAGCAGCGACGAGGTACGTCTTCAGATACAAGCGCAGCGACGAGGTTATTGCCGCTCAGATACCACACCGCAGGGACGAGGGGGCCGTGTCAGAGTACCACTCTGCAGGGACGAGCGTTTCTCAGATCACACAACGCAAGGATCGAAGACCACTCAGACACACAGCGCAGCGACGAGCCGCTCAGACACACAGCGCAGCGACGAGCCGCTCAGACACACACCGCAGGGCAATGGATACGAACCGTGTCTGTACAAAAGCGAGGGACGAGCCGCTCAGACACACACAGCAGGGACGAGCCGCTCAGACACACACCGCATGTGCGACGTAGTGTACTCTGCTCGACGATACACCCCGCAGCGACGAGCTTACGACTCAGGTCTTCAGTATCACACATCACTCAGGGACTGAGCGCTCAGTGTACACAGCGCGAGCGAGTGAGAGCAGCTCAGTACCACACAGTGCAGCGATTTCGAGTTCCCGCTAAGATAACTACCGCAGCGTACGTGATAGCCGCCGCCTCAGGATGTACACTATCTCGCAGGGATTCGAGCCGCCACGATCTTCAGGCTTTACACACTGCTTAGGAACGAGCCTGCTTCCCCCAGACACAACTAACCGTCAAGGCGAGCATCGGCTCAGATCACAAAGTAGCAGCGACGAGCCGATTCAGACTACACACAATTCCGCAGTGAACGAGAATTCCGCTCTGATACACACCTTTGTCAAGAGGACGTGGTCCGCCTCTAGTAGTACAACCCGCAGGGACTAGGAAGTCTGCAGACTCACACACCGCTGAGGGACGCTGCCGCTCAGACACAAACAGCAGGGACGCATGCCTGCTACACATCCATCAGGAGCAGGGACGAGCCGCTCAGATACACACTCGAATGGGACTGAGCGATACAGATACCACTACCGCGAGTTGGACGAAGCCGACTCAGACAAACACAGAAGGGGGCGAGATTGCTCTCAGTTACATCCATCAGGCGCGACGATGTTGATGCTGCTCAGACACACAGCGCATGTGCGTACGAGCCGCTTCTAGGAACATCACCACAGCCAGGTGATCGAGGTTGCTCAGTTATTTCACACCGCAGCGACGAGCCGCTCAGATCACAAATGCAGCAGGACGATGCCTCAGACACACAGCGTCAGACTGACGAGCCGCGCAGACACCAGCGCAGCGACGGCCGGTCTCAGAGACAGCCACACTAGCAGGGACGAGCTGCTCAGACACACACAGCAGGGACGTAGCTTGCTCAGACAAAACCGAGCAGCGCACGTAGCACGCCTCAGATCACACACCAGTGCAGGGACGGCGCCTCAGACATCACATTCGCAGAGACGAGCGCTCAGACACACACCGCATCGACGATGCCGCTCCTAAGATACACACCGTTTATGGATCGAGCGGTTCAGATACACGTATCTCGCAACGATGTGATGTCCGTCTTCAGATACACACGCTATACGTATGAGGCCGATCAGATACACACCACCAGGGACGATTGACGTCTGAGACACACAGCCCGGCATAGCGGACTAGCGCTCAGACAAATCCCCGCAAAGTGATAGAGGATGAAGAACCGCTCTGTGAGACACCACCGGTCACGGGGACGAGTCCGCTCAGACGCAACTCAGCGCATGGGTACGAGCCGCTCAGACACACACCGCTTGTCCGCGACGAGCCGCTCAGTATACAACATTCGCAGCGACGAGCCAGGTTGCTCAGGACACACACAAACCAATGGGACGAGCCTGGCTTCAGATTTACACAGCGCAAGCGACGAGCCGCTCAGACACACAGTCGCATGCGACGTGATGCCGTCAGATTACACACCGCAGCGTACTGGAGCCGCTCAGATACTATCACTCGCATGCCGGGACGAGCCGCTCATGTACACACTTGACAAGGGAACGAGGTCCGCTTCCGACACCACCACCGCAGAAGGACGAAGCCGCTCCAGCACACAGCGCAAGGAGAGCCGCTCAGACAAACACACCGCGGATGTCGAACCGCTCGGATTTACACACCGCATAAAGATGCAGTTGCCTGCTCTCAATACACACCTGCTAAGGGTTACTAGCGCTCAGACAACACCGCTGATGGGTACGTAAGCCGTCTCAGACACCAAACTTGGCAGGGAACGAATGCCGAGCTTGCAGCTCCTGCACACGCAGGGACGAGCCGCTCAGATACACACCACAGGGACGAGCCGCTCAGACACACAGCTTAGAGGACGAGCCGCTCGGTGAAAAACTACAGCGCAAGCGACGAGCCGCTCAACACACAATGCGCTAGCGACGAGCAGCAGGGACACACACAGCAGGGACGAGCTGCTCAGACACACACACAGCTAGGGACGCATGGGGGTTTGTGTCTGCAGGGGAGCCACAACACTTGTGGCAGCGCGAGTCGACTCAGTACAACACAAGCAAAGGGCACGAGACGCTCCGAAACACACGAGAGTGAGAGTTGACGGCTCAGATCACAGCACCGCATCGAGCGACGAGCATTGCCTCAGGATTACACACCGACTTATTGAGCGCCGAGCCGATCTGAGATACACACCGCAATCGATGATGAGCGCATCAGATACACACCGACTATATCGATGAGCCGCTTCTAGATACATCACTCTACAGGACGAAGCCGCTCAGTACACTTACAGCGCATGAGCCGCTCAGAAAGCATCACCGCAGCGACGAGCCGCTCAGATACACACCGCACGATGTAGTCCGCTCATGGAGACACACTCACAGGGAAGGATGGCGCTCAGCCACACAGGCTGAGCTATGCTTCAGATACACAACACAGCGATATAGTCAGCGCTCAGATTTATCACCTACCTGCAAGAACGAGCGCTCAAGACTACACACACGCCGCGACGAAGCCGCCTCAGTTACACACTAGTTACGAGCGACAGCCGCTTCAGAACACACACGCTCAAGCGACGAGCCGCCAGGACACACAGCGCAGCGACGAGCGCTCTCAGACACCTCGAAAGCAGGGGTACGAGCTGTCTCTAGAACAACAGGCAGGGAGCACGTGAGCTTGCTCCGACACACAAAGCATGTCGATCGAAAGCAGCCCAGACATTCACACAGAGGGACGAGCCGTGTTCAGACACACCACCGCTAGCGACTGAGACGCTTCAGATCAACACACCAGCATGTCGACGAAGAGCCGCTCCAGATACACAGACGCTGGAAGAGCCGCTCAGATACCACCGCAACGTGAGTCTCGACTGCAGATACCACCACGGGACGAGCGTTCATGTCATTAATAGCAGAGCAGAGCCCGCTCAGGCAACCACAACGCAGCGAGAGCCGTCCAGTACTATGTCTCCACGACAACATGAGCCGCTCGATAACACACCGGGACGAGCCGCTTACAGTACACACAGAGCAGATGCAGCCTCAGATACACAACACAGTGGAGCAAGCCGCTCAGATACCACACCGAGCTGGAAAGAGTCCGCTCCGACACACACGTACTAGCGCGAGGCAGCTCAGATACATCACCAGCATGAGTACGAGCCGCTCAGATAATGCACACACATCATTTGCAGGGACACGGCGCTCGAGACACATTAACAGCCCTTAGGGGACGAGTGCTCCAGACACACACAGCAATGCGACGAGTCCGGCTCAGACACACACGTTAGCAGGTGTACAGCCGCTCAGACAACCCCAACAGCAGCGACGAGCGTCAGACAGAACACAGCGCAGCGATGAGCCGATCGCAGTATACCACCATCCCGCATTATTGTATGGCCGAGCCGCTCAGGTACACACAGCACGAGAGGCGCTCAGATACAACACCGAAACGTATTCTGAGCGCTCAGATACAACCCATTCTAGGGACGAGCGCTCAGTGTCTCACAGCGCAGCGCTCAGACTACACGACGCGCAGCGACGAGCCGCTCAGATACACACCGCAACGATGAGCCGCTCAGATACACAATCTACAGGGACGCGCCGCTGTCGACCCAACAGCGACGCCAGAGCCGCTCAGATAACACCACAGTTCGACAAGCCGTCCTCAGATAACACCTGACTAGGAAGAACGAGCGATCTAGACACACATCTGGCAGCGACGGAGCCGTCTCAGATACACACCGAGCGAACGGTTCACGCTCATTGGACACACACCGCTTTAGGGACGGCCGTCTTCAGATTAAACACCGCTATGGGACCGTAGCTTCGCTCAGATAACACCTTTGGTGATCGACCTATGGCCGCTTCAGGAACCAACCGCGAGCGTACTGAGCCGCTCCGATAAACCCGCAGCGACCAGCCGCTCAGACACACACACTGGAAGGGACGGAGACGACGCTATCAGATACACAACACAAAGCGACGAGCCGCTCAGATAACACCGCAGGGACGAGCTGGTTCCAGACCACACACCGCAGCGAGGTGAGCCGCTCAGATTACGCAACACCCGCAAGGACGAGACGTTCAGGATTACACACCTTGCCTCTTAAAGGACGAGCGCTAGACGATACACACAAAGCGACGAGCGCTCATACATAGGAACACTTCAGAGAGCGCTCAGACACACACCGCAGGGACTAGCCGCTCAGATACACACCGCAAGGACGAGCCGCTCAGACACAACACTCTGAGAGACGAGCGCTCAGATACACACCACACAGCGACGAAGCGCTCAGATACACTCACCAGCCAGGTGCAACGAGCGCGTTCAGTACACACACGCACGCGACGAGCGCTCAGATTACACCCGCAAAGGACGAGCGCCCAGATACACTACGCTAAGCGAGCCGCTCAGATACACCCACACCCAGCGACGAGCGCTCTCAGGATACACCTCAGGACGAGCCGCTATAGATACACAACGCAGCGACGAGCCGGCTCAGAACACCAACACGCAGGACGAGCCGCTCAGATTCACACCGCGACTATGGGGGTGACGAGCCGCACTTCGATTACACACGCAGGGACGAGCGCTCAGATACTACACGCAGGGACGAGCCGCCTATATACACAACCGCAGCGACGTAGCCCTCAGATGACACACAGCAGGGACGAGCCGCTCAGACACAACACCTCAGTGACGAGCGCCCTCAGATGAACACACGCGCTTAGGACGAGCCGCTCAGATACACACGTGCAGCGGACGAGCCGCTCAAGATACAAACGCAGAAGGACGAAACCGCTAAGATTTACACACACGCTAAGGACGAGCCGCTCAGGACACTTCACCGCAGGGACTAAGCCGCTGCTCAGATACACACGCAGGGACGAGCCGACTCAGATAACATCGCAAGGGACTGAATCCGTCAGATACACACCGCTTAAGGAGAGTAAGCCGTCAGACATGCCCACCTACTAGTGGACGAGCCGCCTCTAGATACAAGACTCGCAGCGACGAGCCGTCGGATACAACTATCTGAGGTACGAGCCGCTCAGATAAACAGTCGAGCGACGAAGCGCTTAAGATACACACCATGCTACGCACGAGTTCCGTCTCAGATACAACCCGCATGTGAAGGAGTTACGCTAAGATACACACGCAGCGAGAGCCGATCAGACACACACCAGGGGCTAGTGCTTGACAACTACGCTCGGAGGTCCATTAGAACACACCTGGGGGAGAGCCTCGTCGACAGCAAGCGACTGACGAGACCGCTCAGATACAACCTCAGGGCACGAGCCCGCTCAGATACCACACCGCATAACGAGCCGTCTCAGATACACACTACAGCTGAAGGACGAGACGCTCTCAAGATCACACACCGTCAGGGACGGCCGCTCGGATAACAGGTCTAGGACGAGCTTCAGAACCTCGGAGAGTCAGGTCCCCGCACGAGCGTCTCCAGATACCACCGCAGACCGACTGAGCCGCTCAGACTACACACCGCACAGGGACGAGCCTGCGCAGATACATACCGCAGTCGGACGAGTCCGCTCAGATACAACCGCAAGGAGAAATCCGTCTTTTTATGATACAACACCGCAAGGGGACGAGGCCGTCCTGAACAACACCGCAGAGGGCTAGCCGCTCAAGATACACACCCAGCGACAGGCATCAGACAACCCACAACAACAGGGACGAGGCTCTCAGTACAACCGTAGACAGTGATGAATGCTAGTAACACACCGCTAGCGACGAGCCGCGTAGAACACACCGCAACAGAGACGAGCACGACTCAATAACACCGCAGCGACGAGCCGCTATTGAGATACCCAGCAGACAGGATCGAAAAACGCCAGTCAGCGATCCAGTACACCAGCGCTAAGAGGCGAGCCGCTCAGACACACACCGCAGCGACGAGACTCTCAGATACACAGCGCAGGGACGAGCCGCTCAGATACACAGCCGCCAAGCGACGAGCTTCAGTTACCACACGCGCGACGAGCCGCTCAGATACACACCGCAGGGACGAGGCGCTCAGACACACACCGCAGCGGACGAGCCGATCTCAAGATACACACCGCAGCGACGAGACGCTCAGATACACACACGCAGGGACGAGCCGCTCAGATACACACCGCAGCGACGAGCCGCTCAGATACACACCGCAGGGCGAGGTCACGATGCACGAGCTCAGATTACACACGCGCTTGAGGGACGAGCGCGCTCAAGAAGTCAACCCGCAGCGACGAGCCGCTCAGACACACACCGCAGTGACGAGCCGCTCAGACACACACCTCAGGGACGAGACGCTCAGACACACACTGCAGTGACGAGCCGCTCAGACACCACACACCTCAGGGACGAGACGCTCAGACACACACTGCCGCAGTTCTATGCTGCTCAGATACACTCTCAGATAAGCCTATCCTACCCTTCAATCACTCAGGCACTTGACAGATACCGACATAATATAATTATGGATTTATAAATCAATAGCACATTTCTCACCATTCTTCATTAATACTAATAACACTAATAATGAAAATTGTACATGGTAGCTCAAGAGGAATCCCTGTTCCAAATAGCTCACGATATAATGAAGCAGTAGGACGGTGTTTTTCAATTGTTTTTGGTTAAGGAACCCTATAATTATATTGTGCCCTATAATTATATTGTGAAATCTGCGGAACCCCAACTCTCTCTAACAGCCTTTCTGAGATCAGATGCATTGTAAGGAACCCCAACCCTCTCTAATAGGGCGTCTGAGATCAGATGCATTGTAAGGAACCCCAACTCTCTCTAAGAGCCTTTCTGAGATCAGATGCATTGTAAGGAACCCCAACCCTCTCTAATAGGGCGTCTGAGATCAGATGCATTGTAAGGAACCCCAACCCTCTCTAACAGCGCGTCTGAGATCAGATGCATTGTAAATTCTTCTGCATTTGGCCCAATTTTCAAATGACCTGAAAATTGCGTGGAACCCTGGTTGAAAAATACTGCCCTAGGAGATAGCAAATGGCAAATGACAACATACAAGCATAATAGTTAAGGAAATCACTTGTCCAGGTGATCTTTGATGACATAATTGTTTTTAACACTTCAATGTCTTAGGGGGCGGCAGTACAATGTCTATAATGTATACCTCTCCTGCAGGGTTTCCAGCGTTCCCCATTTTCTAATCAAGAATCCCAGCCACCTTATACTGTATGCCACAATAAAATTGCATGCGTCAAAACAAGTCTGAGTTAATGTTGTAAAGGGGACCATATACATTGGTTTTGTTATTTTGATTTTGGGTCAATAAAATTAACACAACCTGCAAAAAAATAAAATAATGTGTGGTATGATTTTCAGTTTATTAGAAAGAAAGGTGGAAAAACAGCTAGGTCTCAATATTACAAACTTAAAGTAAATTACACTTATCACAAGGACAAAACAATGCAAGACAATATAGAAACTGCCAGCAAAATCTCCTTTTAATAGGTAGAGAACTATTTCTTCCAAAATATATGTTGTTTGCGGGAAAACTCGTGGCTCTAAAGATTTATATTTTTGCTTCTCTGCTACTCTCAAGCTGCACGTGGTTTATACGGGAGAGCTATTCATTGTGCTATCAACTAGAAAATACCATCATTTTTGTAAGTCGGGGCACACTGATCGTTCCCATATTGTATGAGAATATCTAGGAGAGAAAAAAGTATTCTAGGAGGAAAATGTTACCCTTCATTCTGGGTTATTATAGCCAGCTATAAATTGGTAATGTTGGAGTTTCGGTTGTGGTACTCCACACTAGCAATAAGACAGATTGAAATGTTTTTTTTTGTTTTTAAAATAACATGTATTATTCTGTTAGAGAAGATACAGTATATACATACATACATACATACATACATACATACACAAGCACAGTGGTATTTTTGTAGGTAAAAAGATGCCAACACAGATCCGTAAGCAGAGAAAAAGTTATTTGTATGTACTGTAACCTACGATATATAATTCAACTTGCATTACAATAATTTCATAATCACTACATAGAGTTTCTTGTTGATCCCTCAAAATAAGTGCCGGAACCAAAACAAAAAGACAGTTTACACGAGTTCTCTAAAAATATTCCTGTGTGCGTGTGTGTACGTGTGTGTATATACACACACACACACACACATACACCATGCAAAAAGCCCATGTGCACGTATAGCAATAGTAGAACATATTTTGCCCTAACCAAGGAGAAATGATAATACAGCACACGATAATGAACTGAACAGAAAAATCCAATTCGAACAATTATTTATTTATAAAGTATTTTACCAGGAAGTAATACATTGAGAGTTACCTCTCGTTTTCAAGTATGTCCAATGATGATGATATAGCTCACGTGGTGTTCTTGTTGGACTGAATGAAACTATTTTTTTGTTCAATTCATTACCGTGGACTGCAGGGGAGCGCAAACTTTTGCTGCTGCGCCCCAATGTCCGGCCTGCTCGGAGCTCGTGCCCCCCCTCCCCTCCTCCTCCTACCTGGCAGCTGCGTCAAATGACGCTCCGGGGTCACGTGATGCAAGGTCACGTGACCCGCTGCGTCATTTGACCCTTGTGACGTCACATCGCATGACCCCGCTGCGTCATTTGACGCCGCGTTGCCATCGAGATGAGTCACAGCGTCTGAATCCCGGTAAGTTTTATTGTTGCAGAGGCCTCACGTGATCCCCGGCATTTCATTTAAATGCCTTGGGGAAGAGCGCGGGGCCTCTGCAACCGCCCGCGCCCTCCAGACAAATCTCCCGCCCCCCTGGGGGGCAGGTCCCCCAGTTTGCACACCCCTGGTGTGCTGTATTATCATTTCTCCATGCCTTGGTTTGGGTAATGTATGTTCTATTATTGCTCTAGGTGAACATGGGCTTTTTGCATTTTGGGTGTTTGTGTATATGTATGTATTATACTATTTGTTATTTATATGATTGTCAAGTATATTACTGCTGTGACGCTCTATGTACATTAATGGCGCTATATAAATAAAGACGTACAGACACACACACACACACACACACACAACACACCACACACAACACACACACACACTCACGACTGACACACATCACTGACTGAACACACTATGACTGACAAACACTCACTGACTGACTGACACTCACTGACTGACACAAACTCACTGATAGACTGACACACCCACTCACTGACAACACCCACCACTACACTCACTGACAACACACACAACACGACAACACACAAAAACACACACACACACACACACACACACACACATAAAAGTTAAGCGTTTTATTTATTGCTGGCCTTTGTATTGACAAGGCTGATTATTTCGTGAAAGAAAAATCCCACTATTGGCCTGAATAGATACATATGCTTCCCGAGCCACAGCTTGAATAGAAGTAGTTTAAAACATTTACTGCGGGAAGGGGCTGCATCGCATCGCAGATCCTGCAGCAGCAAACCAGCGAATACAGTCCTTACCAAAAAGAAACTTCAGCAACCATGAAGTCAGGTATAATTAGGAATTCCGGTTTTTGTGTTTAACACCATAAAAAAAAAAACACCGATTAATCATCTAGTACTTCCAGTTTAAACCGATAAAAAAAAAATGAAATTAATTAATTTCCTACTGTGTATCACTTCTTGTAGCAGCCCAGTCTCAGGTAGGAGACGGATGTAACACAGTGCACCGATAAACACCACAATTCAAATGTGTGTCAGCCTTTTTGACATTGTTAACACTGATTAACACAGAACTTTTGTTATAAAATACTGGAAAAGCAAACAAATAAACACACATTTTACAAAAAGATAAACACTGAAAACCCTCTCCCCAGGTATAATGCAAAGCGTTTAAGACAGGACCGCTACTGTAAATGTCCGTGTCAAATTGAGTTTTCACTATTTAAAGATAGTGAGAGGTTTTGCCGACAAATACTGTAGTAGTATAATTTTAGAACTAATTTACAAATTTCTTGCGATACAAGATGAAGTGACAATCTGAATAGCACTACAAGACATATATTAACACTATTTGACATGCAAGCATCACAATGATGATAGAAGTTTTTTTGTTTTTTTTTATAAAGTAACACGGTTTCTGTCCTCTTTACAGGAATCGGATGCTAAAAAGTGACAACATTTAAGACACATTTAATAAACAACTAAAAGGATGTGCTGCAGGATAAGAATAATGCTTTTGCTAAAGAAAAAAAAAAGTGAAAGAGATGACAATTTGGAGGACAATGTAACTCCTAAAGTATAAAGAGCCCGCAACGCTGCTTAACTTCTTCAGAACCAAAGCGGGGATAACTGATCTTAAAGCAACAGGCAGCAATGATCGCCATTCTACTTACATTAAGAGATCTCTCCTTGCCTTTTTCAACGCTGTCTTTATTTTTTTATAAATGTGATATCCAGGAACTATAAGCGTTTGAAAGATTAAGTGTCCGGGAGGTTAAAATGGACCTCTCCCCTGAGCCCCGGTGCAGTGTAAAGGTTACCAGAGATGAAACACTTACAATATCATATATATATATATATATTATTATATCATATATATATATATATAATATATATATATAAATATTATATTATAGATATATTATTTTTTTTTTTAAAGACCGGGGATATGGTCAGGGACGAGATACTGATTAAGATTATATGAATGGAACTCAAATAGGCTTCAGTGGGGGAAGTGGAGGTTGCGGCTTCAAGTTATTGGTTGCCAAGGGGTTAAGGCACGAGGACTGGAACGAGGGGTGAGAGGGTTACTGGAGCCCCTCTGGGTTTATACATTTTGACACTATGGATAAGTATGTATATTACTGATTTTGTATGTACAGCACCCGCACCCAAACAATAGTTCATGCACTCCGGGGTTAAGGCACAAGAAATAAGGTGCAAACTGTAACCCTGTGGCAGACAGGGCAGCAAACATGCTTCACACATTGCCAATCCAAGCACAAAAGGGCAAGTGTTTGATCATGCAGCTCTTGTGCAAAGCTTTGGTCAGGCCAGTAGCCTCTGCTGTCCAGGTGTATTCAGCACTGAAGAGGCTGCAATTGTTGTCACCAAGGGAAGGTTAGGAATTTAGGATGACATGCTGAAGACTTACACATCTAAATACACAGTGTGCAACTCACAGAACGCATAACTGGTCAATGAACTGTAGACGCTGCTAACACAAAACAAAAGGGATTAGGGGGAGCAGTGGTTGCACATGAGAGAAAGTAATGTAAAGGAGAGTGGGTTCATTGATAAAAGAAACAAACATACTGTAAATAGTTACTGCCTTTGAATCTATTGGCTTGTTTAACCTTTCCATTAGCAAAGAGGCCAGCAAAATGTTTAATATTCTTTTTATCAAGTAATGTCATTTCAGACCCAAAAGCTTGACTATTTGTAGGTTACTAAACCTGACCTAATGGTAACAGGTAAAGTAATGTAGTTATCTCTTAGCGTATTCATGCTAGACCAGTGTGTTATGTACATCTATGCTCAAATTATCACCAGCCAAGGCAATAATATTATTTGGATTTGTTTCCAACCACTGCTCATATTTGTACTCAGATAATATTGTTCGACTGTGTAGGATTTCTTCGTTTCCTCTGGTTAATACACATGCCACTGCAGGGGACTCACAGGCATCCAACTCAACCAAACCTGAACTGTTCCATAAGAAAGCACACCAAAGCCTGACTCTCATTCTCTTGGCTGCAAGAGGCTTGTAACTCATACAATACAGACTAGGGGGCCTATGCAGAGAGCAGCGCTATAGCAAATATCGCCATTTTTTGGCGAAATTTGCTTAGAAAACAGCAGAAAATGGCAAGTTACGAAAAACGCGCCATTTTTTTTTTCTATTTGTAAATCTCGCCGCGCGGCTGGCGAGAACCTACATCTCGCCAGTTTTAAAAATATCCGAATTCAGAAAGGCGCGAACGCCATCTAGCGGCTGTTCGCGCCAATAAAATGGCGCGATTTTCTACAATTAGTTGGCAAGAAGCTGGAGCTCGCCGGCCATAGGGAAAAAAAAATGCGCGATTTTTTTTTTAACACATTTCAGCAGCGCGCATCTCTCCCTTTTAAACTCGCCACACGCATTCATGCTATAAATTGCAGATTTCGCACATTTCTGCATATGGAGAATAAAACTCTCCAAAAAAGCTACTTTTTATTACCCTCGCCCATTTTTAAAATCGCTGCTCTCTGCATAGGCCCCTAGATATGATACATAGAAATAGTCAATTAATAACCATCATCAGTCATTGACTTGTAATTGAACTAGGGGACAGCGGTATATCAGAAATGTCCTTTTTGTTAAATACTGTACAATGCATGTGCCAGAAAACAATTGTTTTCTGTTGTTTTGGCATAAAAACATCCATACTTTAATGGGTTCCATGGATCTGTGCCCGTTGCTAAATAGGACCAGTCTGTCCTGAAATTAGACACTGTAACCATCCCACCACAGGTCAGAACTGATATAGCTGATCAGCAAATATTAACCCTGAAATGTGAATGTTTTCTCTTTATAATTGCTTTTTGTTTATTTAGTCCCTGTCCTAACTAACCCCATTAAATGTTGACTTTAGGTAATCAGAAACCAAAACTTCCTTTGCAGGGTCAAAATCCTTTTAATTCCACTTGGGATGAAGTATGTAACTATGGGAACCTCCAATGCAAAACCAGCACTAATGCTTGATCTCACACATGAGATGGTCCAAAGGTTATCAGAGAAGTTCTGTACCACTGCTTTTTGATTCACAATTCCACTTTTGTAACAAGAATAGAGTCAATTAATCATACACTGTTTTAATGATATCTAAATAACTTTTCATCCTTATTAAAAAGGATTGTACTCTTTTGCACGGTACCACTACATTTTAGTGGCACTCTGATCAATAATTAATGGTCCTAAGCAGTATTGTGATTCCCCTTTTCATTAATTAATGGTCTTAAGCAGTATTGCGATTCCTTTTTTTCACTAATTAATGGTCCTAAGCAGTATTGTGACTCACTTTTTCAATTTAATTTCACGATCTAAGAATTTTAAAAACTTTTAAAAGTTGTCACTGCTGATCTGATGAGACATATAACTAACTGCCTGTAAATATAGATTCCCATAGGTTGCTTCAAACATCTGCAAAAGCTCATTATCGCATCTGTAAATATTCAGAATATTTAGCGTGAGATAGAAAGCAGTGGGATTATTTTAGGCGAAATAATTGAAATAAAAAATAATTGTATTACTCTCACTCCCTACATCAATAAAATAATAATTGTAATGTTGTTTTTATGTGCAGCAGTTGTACCCCAATAATAAAAACAAAACAACTTTACACCTTACATTTCCCCCTGCCCGCCCCCCTCCTCCCCAAGACAAATCATCCAAAATGAAGCTTTAAGTAGTGTCCCCAAATCCCAAACTCACCCAGAATAATTATTCTCACTCCCTACATCAATTGTCTCATCCATGTCACTGTCAGAGCTGGTGTCATCGCAGGGTCTCTTCATTTTCAAAGCGAGAGAAAATAAGAATCACCCTCCACACAAAAAAAATAAAGCAAATCACAGTGAGAGTTCCGCTCGGGGGATGCAATGTCCAGAGGATGGGAGATGAGTGGGAGTGAACTGTCCCTGCATTCAGACACCAGCATCTACTGTATTTCCCAGCAGGTCTGCAATGCTTTCCCACGCTGCAGATCACAGGCTGAAGCCACACAAGTCACCACTCCCCCTGGCAGACACACCCACCTCCATACTCATTAGGAACATCCCTCTGCATTCTATAAACACACCCCCCAAAGCCCTCTGCGTTCTATAAACACCCCCCAAAGCCCTCTGCGTTCTAAGAACACCCCCCCCAAAGCCCTCTGCGTTCTAAGAACACACCCACCACATAAATACATTCTACTGTGGGGAATCGTGAGTTATGTCCCAGTAAGAAGTATGAAGGGTGAAGGAGTGCGAGTGTATATTATTATTATTGTTTATTTATAAAGTGACAACATATTCCGCAGCGCGGTGGGGAATCAGAATGGTGTCAAGCACGTAAAATTAATGACATACCAAATAAGAACAATTGCAAACGAAACACAGTGAATTTCTTCTCCATTGTTATATGCCGCCTAGTGCTTTTAACTATTTTCTTGCCTCACTATTTTTTACTTATTTGGTTAAGAATACAATTATTTTAAAATTAAATCACCAGCACTATACTGTATAATCATTTAGAGAGGTTTCTCCATAATCCTTTTTCTCAACATTATACTCACTATATAGTGCTCCATGTATGTGTTTCCCTGAGTCCATACTCCTACGTTATACCTATACCAGTTGATCTAAGTGCATGCTATTGGGGGTATTCTATACTCTCCCTATCTTTAGGGGGAGTCACATTCATCTATAAAGAAGAACAAAGAATCGCAAACAGATACAGAAGGTAATGAGGGACCTGCTCGTGGGCGTTTACAATCGAGAGGGAATGCGGTGCAAAGTTGAAACAAAAGCTAAACACACACATACTGTATATATATATATATATATATATTATTATTTTTTTTTTTTAATATAAGAATTTATGGTAGTGATTTATTTTATGCATATAGAGCAGGGGCGCGCAAACTGGGGGCGCAACATTTTCAAGGGGGGCGCTTTCAGAGGCCCCGCGCTCTTCCCACAACATTTAAATTAAATGCCTGTTGACGCCGCGGGTCACATGATGTGACGTCACACGACCCTGCAGCGTAATATGACACCGCACGAGGTAAGGGAGGGGGGCGCACCGACAGAGGAGAGCAGGCAGGGGGGGGGGACAAAAAAAATTTGCGCACCCCGGGGGGGGGGGGGGGCGCAGCAAATAAAGTTTACGCGCCCCTGCGTCAAATGATGTCGTGATGTCAGAAAACGCCTGGGAAAAGGTAAGTGGGGTGGGGGCGCGAGCAAGGGGGGGGGGGAGCAGGCAGGGGGTGCAGACAAAAAAAATTTGCGCACCCCTGAGATAGAGAATGTTACCGTGTAGAGATGTGACAAGCTTTCTCCAAATTTTACGAACCATGACAAATTTACCCTTTTTTATTTGCAAAAAAAAAGCAGTGGCTGAGGGTTTGCTAGCGATTCGACATGCATTAAAAGTTTGTTTAAAAGTCTTCCATCCAGACTTTGAAGTAGGGTTTTTGCTGTAGTGAGAGAGAGAGAGGAAGAGAAGGATAGAGACAGAGAGATGGGAGTTAGCATCTTAAAGCTGCAGTTCAAGCAATATCCTACATGTGTGTGTGTTTTTTTTAATAAATCTGTTCTGTACTATGAGAAAATACTTGTAGCATTTAAAAAAAATTAAATACATTTTTAATGTATTCTAATGTAGAAAGCATTTTTGTTTCTATAGAAACCATTTGCAAAGTCAAAACTCCTTCCTCTTCTGAGACCGGCTCTGGCTCTTCAGCCCTGCCCTCTCTCTAGCAGTGCACCAAGTGTATCTAATGCCTGCTTGGTTACTGATCTTCCACATAGAACTTTGCATTGTGGGTACTGTTTTGCAGCAACAAAAATGAATTAAATCAGGGGAGCGCAAACTTTTTTAGCTGTGCTGCTCCTCCTCAGTCTCGCGCCCCGCTCCACTTGTTTGGCGGCGTGAAATGACGCAGTGTGGTCACGTGACGTCACTTGACCCCATTGCCATGGAGACGGGCATGTGACATCACTCCGTATGAGACCGCGGCGTCATTTGATGCCGCGTTGCCATGGCGACGGGCACAGCAAATCTCCAGGATCATGGTAAGTGACTTACAGAGGCATCCCGCGATCCCCCGGCATTCAATTTAAATGCCTCGGGGAAGAGCACTGCATCTCTGCATCCGGCCGCGCCCCCCAGTTTGTGCACCGCCGAATTAAATAACCCAAAGCAAAGCGATCGATTACTGGAGAACGGATCGATCGGCAACCTAGCTAATCACTTGTCAGTGTGCAGATTGTATTGATGCACATATTGAATGGAAAAAATAAAAAATAACATTTTAAAAACGGCAGCTTCAACTGCAGCTTTAAATAGCTTGGCGAATTGCGAATTGTGACTGAGTTGCGATTCATTGGCAAAAAAAAGCAAATTGATGGTGGTAATGTGTGACGTGTGAGACATTTTTAGCCTTAAAAGTTCTGCGCACAGGTTCGCCAGGAATCTCTTTTTGTGAAAAAATGAATGATTTTGGACATTTTGAAACATCTCTAGTAACTTAAATTAGACAACAAAAATAAGGTACAAATGATACCGTTAATGGTTAACTTATAGTTAAAAAGAGTGCAATCTTCTGGGACCTCTTACAAAGGTGGAGATAAGCATTGCCACAGCAATACATTTGTTTTTTTAGAATGGTTTTTCACAATTTGTTAGGGCCCGTCTGGCTTTATAACACGTTTTAATTGCACTCTAGCACCATACACAGTATACCTGTGGAAAGGTAAGGAGAAGTTGCAGAGGCCCTCACGGCTCCCAGGTATTTTATTTAAATGCCTTCGGGAAGCGCGCTGGGCCTCTGTAACACCCGCGCCCCCCGCAGATAATCCCGCGCCCCCCAGTTTGTGCACCCCTGCCCTAGGGGTTTGTGAGGTGTCTCAAGGGGTTCTCCCCTCAAAAGTCTGTAAAGACAGATCCCAGGCAGTATAGTGGGTTCCTGAGCCCGTGTAAACACTGCAAAACTTAGTAAAGCCCCAAACTGCACCTTAGCATGGGCGGTAGAGCTGTCAATTACAGCTGGAGCTTCCAAAGTCACTCCCCACAATGCTTTGCATCCACAGTCAAAAGGCATTGTGACTTGAAGCTCCCGCAGTGATTGACAGCTATACCACCCATGCTGTCTGCACACACAGGTGCAGTTTGGGGCTTTATTAAGCGTGTATGTCCCGCAAGCTCAGGACACTATACTGCCTAGGATTGGTAAAACAGTTTTGTTAGCAATAGTCTGGTAAGTAAGCAATAAGATTTATTCATTAGGGGATTGCAGAACAAATATTTTCTAGCAAGGAGTGCACAATGCAAAAAAGGCTGGGAACCACTGGACTAAATAATTGTTTTGCTTCCTTTTCTCTACACACTGGAGGAAATACAAAGCACACAGTATAAAATTGGTAGTGTATGACTTGCTTTTAGGGTCTACCATGATGTGATTGCAGGCGTAACATTTTTTGGCCAAAAGATTGAACTAAATGACTCATACTTATGTAACCCCCTGTGCCTACAAGTAACACAGGCTTGCTGCCCCCTAGCAGGTTCCTCTCTACAGGACATGTGACTGTAGCCAAACAGTAGGATGGCTGGTGAAGGAGGAGGGACTGAGAGAGGATTTTCTAAAAGGGAGTGGACCATGACCGTTTTGGTCAGTTTCTGCATAACCTGATGCTGTTTGGAGGGAGCGCTGCGCAGCTGGACGAGCATGTGCAGCCACGCCCAGGAGAGGAGGATAATACAGCAAGGAGCAAAGGAAAAAGAGAGACCCCTGTGCAACGGAGCCCCAGCCGAGCGGGACCGCGCAGCAGGTCGTGAGTGTCTGAGACACAACAAAGGATATCTCCCGCTCACTGCATTCATATTGGTACCGAAGTCGCTTTGCAAAGCACAGGCCTGCAACACACACCCTAACGAGTTTCAAGGGGTGTGCCGGCACCCCTAACATATAGAACAGTACCCCCACTAGTCCTAAGTAAGACTACATCTTCAAGGTGACAGCAAAGTCACCATACTGTATTTGACTAGGAAGCAATGCTCTGCAGCCTATGTACAGTACATAAGTGGTTTACAGCTATTATTTAGTCAAGGGACACTCTAATGATATTGTGAAAATCTGCAGAACCCCCACCTTCTCTAATAGTGAGTCTGAGATCAGATGCATTGAAAGGAACCCTAACCCTATCTAATAGGCTGTCTGTGAGGATCCGTCATCTGAGCCCTTCCCGGCGCGCTCCCGGCTTACCCAGACCCGCGATCAGGTGTCCTGCCTCTGCTGCCTCCTGCAGCACATCTCGCAGACCAGTCATTACCAGCGTACCTTCTAGGACCACACTCACACTAAATGCTGTCCCCGCTGGTCCCGCCTCCAGGCTTCGCTCGCGCAGTGATGTCACCGTCACGCAGCGCACATCTGCTTTGTGCAGCTCCCGCGCATGCGCGCAGAATCTTCTCCATTCTGCTGTGTAATAGGATTCACCTGTCTTGTCTCCATCAGTCAACCACAGCCATGCATACTAGGGACTGTGCTTCCTCCTCATTGGTCTGTTCTTCCTATATATGCTCAGCCTGCCCTCTGGCACATTGGCTGAACATAACCTTGTTTATGTGTGCTGTGTTCACTGCAGTCTTGCCCACTGTCTGAGCCTTGCCTGTCTTGTTCCGTGTTGCCTGACCTTGCTTGTTCTTTGGATTCCGCACTTCTCCGCTCCTGACCCGGCTTACCAACGACGATCCATATCTCACCGCTCCTGACCCCGGCTTACCCACGACGATCCACACCTCTCCAATCCCGACCTTGGCTAAGTACCTGCAATGATCCGTACCTCTCCAATCCAGACCTCGGCAAGTATCACTAACCATCCTGACCTCTCTTCCCGACCCGGCTACCTCGACCTATCTACACTCCAGACGTGCCCTCACGGCTCTGGGTTGGCGTTTATCAAATCCCCACCTCGGCTTGGCGGTCACGTCTTGTTTGTGGTGAGTGCATCGTTACAGTATGCTCAGCCCAACAAACATGGACCCCGCTGAGGTGGGGCGATGCTTGAGCACACACGCCAGCATGTTTTCGAAGATTGAGAAATATTGATAGCAGAATGACCGACGCATGGACTTATTACAAGAGAATCTCCTGTCTCTCACGGTCCGGGAACAAGCCCCTCCTCCTGCTCCTGCACCTTCGGGTCCTGCTGCCACCACGTCTACACTTATGCCTATAACCCTGACCTCCGAACCCCGATTTCTGACCCCCAATCGTTATGCGGGAGATCCCCACGGATGCCGAGGGTTTCTTAATCAATGCTTTATTCAGTTCGAAATTATGCCTTCCCGTTTTCCTTCGCAAAGATCCAAGGTGGCGTATATCATTTCGCTACTCACCGATGAGGCACTGGCCTGGGATTCCTCCATCTGGGAGCAAAGATCAAACTTTACTCAGGACATAGGACTATTTGCCCGGGAATTCCGCAGAGTCTTTGATATACCTGGTCGGAAGGTAACTGCTGCTTCCTCTCTTTTCCACATTTCCCAGGGAAACTGTCCTGTCGCTAGATACCCTCTTGTGTTTCGTACCATCGCTGCTGAAACCGGATGGAATAACGAGTCGTTATCAGCTGCCTTCTGGCAAGGCCGCTCTGAGACATTAAAGGATGAACTCGCTGCACAAGAGGTCCGAAAGATCCCGCCATCGCCTGCTCACTCTGAGAGTGTCTTCTCCCCAGGTGAGCACACAGGAATCTTTTCACCCCGATATCCCTGAACCCATGCAACTAGTTGGTAATAAGTTGTCTGCCATGGAGAAACAATGCCGACGCAACGCCGGATTGTGTCTGTACTGTGGCAATCTCGGTCATCTGATACTTCATTGCCCATACAAATCGGGAAACGCCATCTCCCAATGAGGTCCAGGGGAATCACATTGGGAACACTTTCTTTATCCCCTATCACAGCGAAACCCCCTACCAGGATTTTGCTTCCTGTTACGCTTACCGGCGAGGGCTTCCTCGTTTCTGCACTGGCCTTTGTGGATTCCGGGTCCGGAGGTAATTTTGTCGATCAAAGTTTCGCAGAAAGGAATAAGATTCCCCTCGTTTGCAATAGATGCCCGGTGGGATTGGAAGCCATTGATGGCCGACCTCTACAACCAGCCATTATCTCCCTACAGACCATCCTCCTTCGTCTTCATACTGGTGAGGATTATACAGAGGAGATCCAGTTGGATGCCATCCACACCCCTTCGGTGGACGTGATTCTTGGTTTCCCATGGCTGCAACTTCACAATCCACGCATCGATTGGTTTGGCAAGGATCCTGTCCTATGGAGCCCCCTCTTCTCCAAGAACTGTACGGTATCCTCCAAAAGTATCTGTGGGGTCACTACTCCCAAAGAAGGGAAGGTAAAATTGCCTGAGGTCTACGCCGAATTCCGTGACATATTTGATAAAGCCAGGTCTGAGGTCTTACGCCCGCATTGTCCTTTCGATTGTCTAATTGATTTTCTTTCTGGCTCAGTACCTCCAAGGTGAACTTCTTATCCACTTTCTCTCCCCGAGACTAAAGCTCTGAAGGAGTATATCCATGAGAATTCACAAAAGGGGTTTATTCATAAATCTTCTTCTCCAGCCGGTGCAGGCTTCTTTTTTCTTAAGAAAAAAGACGGATCACTATGACCCTGTATTGACTAAAGAGATCTTAACAAGATCACCATTAAAAACCGCTATCCTTTACCATTGATTCTAGAACTCTTCAATCGCCTCCAAGGAGCCAACATCTTTACTAAATTGGATCTTCGTGGGGCCTACAATTTGGTAAGGATTCGCCAAGGCAACGAATGGAAAACGACTTTCAATACCCGTGATGGCCACTATGAATACCTCATCATGCCCTTTGGTCTCTGTAATGCCCCTGCCGTCTTCCAAGACTTTGTTAACGAGATTTTCAGTGACCTGCTCAATCAATTTGTGGTCATTTATCTGGACGACATAATGATCTTTTCCAAATCCTCACAGGAACATGTCAGCCATGTTAAACAGGTAGTACTACACCTAAGGGAAAACCATTTGTTTGCCAAGCTGGAAAAGTGTCACTTTCATCAAACTTCCACAGCCTTCCTGGGATATATCATTTCTAACACGGGTCTCACCATGGATCTAGCTAGGGTAAAGGTGGTTCTGGATTGGTCTCGTCCCACTACCCTCAAGACTGTACAGTGCTTCCTGGGGTTTGCAAATTATTACCGCAGGTTTATTCAAAATTTCTCCTCAGCAGTATCCCCCATCACAGCTCTAACTAAGAAAGGTGCGGATCCTGCCTCATGGTCGCGGCAGCTAATCAAGCTTTTGATCACCTGAAGACCGCCTTGTTTCTGAACCCATCCTTATCCATCCGGATCCCAAGCTACCATTCACCTTAGTGGTAGATGCGTTGGACCCGGTACTATTCTCTCAGAGGAAGAACACTCATAATTTTGTTCCGCTGGTGAAATTTTTTTTGAAAAAATGTGCATCCCTGTGCATTTTTTTTGAAAACTTTCTCCAGCTTAACATAATTATGATGTCGGTAACCGGGAACTCCTAGCAATCACTCTTCTCACCGACCACAAGAATTTGCTCTATATCCAGGGTGCTCGACGCTTAGGGGCTCGTCAAGCTAGTGGTCACTTTTCTTTAAACGATTCAATTTTATTATCTCTTTTCTTCCAGGTTCTAAAAATACCAAGGCCAATGCTCTCTCCTGCCAGTTCCTGGTAGATGACAAAACAGAGGATCAACAGAAACCTATTCTTCCCTCCAAATATATTTCTGCCAACACGTTTGATGCTTTGAAAGACATCGTACAAAAGCAATCTCACATTCCGGAGGATCTCGTAGTTCCTGGTGCTCGATTGTTTACTCCACCATCTCATCGGAAGAAGGTTATTGAATGGGGTCACTCTTCTAAACTTTCAGGACATCCAGGTACTAGAAGGACCACTGATCTCGTGGAGTGGACCTTTTGGTGGCCCGGTATGCAAAAGGACAAAGAATTTGTTGCTGCGTGCCCGACATGTGCTCGAAATAAGACTCCCCGGAATAAACCACCAGGACTCCTCCAACCACTTCCCATCCCGGACCGTCCATGGACACACTTGTCCATGGACTTCATAGTCGAACTGCCAGTATCTAAAGGGATGAACACCATCTTAGTTGTGCTAGATCGCTTTTGTAAACTGTCTCATTTTATTCCATTAAAAGCCCTTCCCAACTCTCCCAAATTGCCAGACTCTTTATCAAAGAAATCTTTCGCCTCCACAGGGTACCATTGGTCGTAGTCTCCGATAGAGGGTCACAGTTCATTTCCAAGTTCTGGCGCTCCTTCTGCCAGCAACTAGAAATAGCGCTACATTTTTCTTCAGGGTATCATCCCCAAACCAACGGCCAGGCAGAGCGAACCAATCAGTCCCTGGAGCAATATATCTGGAGTTTCGTTTCTGATTCTCTGGACGACTGGTCTGAGCTTCTTCCCTGGGCCGAGTTCGCGCATAACAATTTGCGCAATGAATCCACCACAGAGTCTCCCTTCTTCATTAATTATGGATTTCACCCATTACTTCTACCCATCTCCACTTCCACTTCCGGGGTACCAGCAGCAGACGACAGAATCAATAGTCTTCAAAAGCTGTGGAGAAGGATTCAAGAGAACCTCAAGACGGCAACTACCAGACAAAAGGCGCAGGCGGATCGTCACCGAAGAAAGATCCAAGAGTTTAAACCAGGAGACAAGGTGTGGTTGTCATCTAAAAACTTCAAACTCAAGGTCCCTATGCTGAAACTGACACCTAGATTTATAGGACCTTTCGCTATTATGGAGAAAGTGAACCCAGTCGCTTACCGGCGACATCTCCCACATCTATGAGAATACCTTCCGTATTTCACGTCTCCCTCCTGAAGCTTGTTACCCTGAACTCTCATTCTTCCAACTCGTCTTCGCCTCCTCCTCCTTGCCTCGTACAAGGCCAACAGGAGTACGAGGTACAATCTATCCTGGATTCCAGGTCCACTAGAGGATCAACCCAGTACCTGGTGCATTGGAAGGACTTTGGACCCGAAGAAAGGTCTTGGATTCCTCATCATCATCTCCATGCACCCAGACTCCTCCGTCTCTTCCATCAGAGATACCCTGACAAGCCTTCCTGGAATCACCCGGAGGTTGCTTCTGAAGTGGGGGGGTACTGTGAGGATCCATCATCTGCGCGCTCCCGGCTTACCCAGACCTGCGATCAGGTGTCTGGCCTCTGCTGCCTCCTGCAGCACATCTCGCAGACAAGTCATTACCAGTGTAACTTCTAGGGGCACACGCAGACCTCACTTGGCACTAAATGCTGTCCCCGCTGGTCCCGCCTCCAGACTTTGCTCGTGCAGCGACGTCACCGTCGCGCAGCACGCACCTGCTATGTGCGGCACCTGCGCACGCACGCAGAGTCTCCTACGTTCAGCTGTGTAATAGGATTCACCTGTCTTGTCTCCATCAGCCAACCACAGCCAAGCATAATAGGGAGTATGCTTCCTCCTCATTGGCAGGCTGTTCTTCCCATATATGCTCAGCCTGCCCTCTGGCACATTGGCTGAGCATAACCTTGTTTATGTGCACTGTGTTCACTGCAGTCCTGCCTTCTTTCTGAGCCTTGCCTGTCTTGTTCCGTGTTGCCTGACCTTGCTTGTTCTTTGGATTCCGCACTTCTCCGCTCCTGACCGGCTTATCAACGACGATCCGTATCTCTCCGCTCCTGACCCCGGCTTACGCACGACGATCCGCACCTCTTCAATCCCGAACTTGGCTAAGTACATGCATTGATCCGTACTACTCCAATCCAAACCTCGGCAAGTATCACTGACCATCCTGACCTCTCTTACCCCGACCCGGCTACCTCAACCTATCTACACTCCAGACGTGCCCTCACGGCTGTGGGTTGGCGTTTATCAAATCTTCACTTCGGCCTCGCGGTCACGCCTTGTTTGTGGTGAGCACATCGTTACACTGTCTGAGATTAGATGCATTGTAAGGAACCCAAACCCTTTCTAATAGCGCATCTGAGAGCAGATGCATTGAAAGGAATTCCAACCCTCTCTAATAGTGCGTCTGATATAAAATGCATTGAAAGCAACCCCAACCCTCTCTAATAGTGCATCTGAGATCAGATGCATTGAAAGGAACCCCAACCCTCTCCAATAGTGCATTTGAGATCAGATGCATTGTAAGGAACCCCAGCCAACTCTAATAGTGTCTCTGAGATCAGATGCATTGTAAATTATTCTGTATTTGGTACAATTTTCAAATAACCTGAAAATTGCAGGGAGCCCTTTAGGGATGCCTGGGGAACCCAAGAGTTACTAGGAAGCCCTAATGAAATAAATGCTGTACACTGTATTTAACAGAACAAAGGACATCAGAGATATCTAATAACGCGTCTGAGATCAGATGAATTGTAAGGAACCTCAACCCTCTCTAATAGTGCGTCTGAGATCAGATCTATTGTAAGGAATTCCAACCCTCTCTAATAGCGTGTCTGATATCAAATGCATTGTAAGGAACCCCAACCCTCTCTAATAGTGCGTCTGAGATCAGATCTATTGTAAGGAATTCCAACCCTCTCTAATAGCGTGTCTGATATCAAATGCATTGGAAAGAACCCCAACCCTCTCTAATAGCACATCTGAGATGAAACCCCAACCCTCTCTAATAGCACGTCTGCGATCAGATGCATTGTATAGTGCGTCTGAGATCAGATGCATTGTAAGGGACCCCAACCCACTCGAATAATGCTTCTGAGATTAGATGCATTGTAAGGAACCCCAATCCGCTCTAATAGCGTGTCTGATAGCAAATGCATTGTAAGGAACCCCAATCCGCTCTAATAGTGTGTCTGAGATCAAATGCATTGTAAGGAACCCCAATCCGCTCTAATAGCGTGTCTGATAGCAAATGCATTGTAAGGAACCCCAACCCTCTCTAATAGTGTGTCTGAGATCAAATGCATTGTAAGGAACCCCAATCCGCTCTAATAGCGTGTCTGATAGCAAATGCATTGTAAGGAACCCCAACCCTCTCTAATAGCGTGTATGAGATCAGATACATTGAAAGGAACCCCAACCCTCTCGAATAACCTGTATGAGATCAGATACATTGTAAGGAACCCCAACCCTCTCTAATGGCACGTCTGAGATCAGATGCATTGTAAGGAACCCCAATCCTCTCTTATAGCGCATCTGAGATGAGTTGCATTGTAAGGAACCCCAGCTGTCTCTAATAGTGTCTCTGAGATCAGATACATTGTAAATTATTCTGTATTTGGTACAATTTTCAAATAACCTGAAAATTGCAAGGAATCCTTTCGGGATGCCTGGAGAACCCAAGGGCTACTAGAAAGCCCTAGTGAAAAACCCTGAGGTACACTGTATGTAACAGAACAAGGTATATCAGAGATATATTCCAATCACTTTTAAGTGACGTCTTAAAGGTTCACTGCCACTTAGACGATGATCAGTTTTGACCAGTCTACTTTTTTTGGCATTTTGCCATTATAATGCTATTGCTTCTTGCTTTGCGAACTAGACTTCAGTGAACTACCATTGCAATCATCCAAGTGCCAATTTTTGTTTATTAAAAGGGCAGCACATTTTAGAAAAAGAGAAATGTGAGAACATTTGGGACTTCTGTTCTAAGCGTCGCATACTGCTTTTATTTGCACACAATTGGTTACAGAAATCTGATTTTAAATTGCGCTTGTCTGCACCTATGTACTAACCTGGAATTTCTCCATCTGTGTTATCAGTATCAAAAACATATTTTTCTTTCTTTGGCACACAGAAATGTATTGCGCTCAGCGGCGGATTTCATAATCTACCGTCCCTTTGTACTTGCCTGTGTCAGCCGCCTCATTTCTGCCGCTCTCCTTCTCCTTTTGGAATTCCAGCGTCAAATGACGCCGCGGACATCACCAACGTGTCATTGCACGGTGGCGTGGTGCCACGGCAACGAGGCTCCATGTGACGCCATGTTGGTGACGTTGTGTGGCGTCATTTGATGGTAGGACTCCAAAGGAGCAGGAGGGCGGCAGCCAAGAGGCACATGAAGTGCCTTCCCATTAGGTCCAATAGGCCTGCGATGGTCAGTGACTGCTGGGGGCCCGATAGCAGGTCACAGCAGTTGCCGCCGGCCCCGCCCCACTGCAGGCAGCTGTCCCATGCTGCTGCTCACACGTGCGCGCTGGGCCTCCCTCTCACGCCAGCGCGTTGGAAGCTTAGCCCAGCTGACTTCCGGCGCTGGCGTCAGAGACCTGGCGCCGGGTGCAGCCACACTGCATTTTTTTTTACGGGCACGCAGGGAGCCTTGGCTCACGGGGCCCGGGACGCCAACCCTGGCAGACCCTCCCTGTTGGCGGGTCTGCATATGTGTCATGATGCAACATAATAGTTAATTTTCTCAACAGGGGTGATGGCATATATTATTCCAATTACATTTATTCTGCAGTTTAACACTAGATACGACTTTGGGAAAAAAGGTTAAGGGTGGGTGTAACATTTGGTAAATAAGCTCATGATAGTGAAAACTGTTTAGTATTTGCTATCATCTTTTCTATACTTTAAACCAAACATATGAGCAAATAGTCTGTTAGGTACTTGTCTTCCTTTCCCTATATTATTATTACCCTATATTATCCTCAGCTCCCATAGGAGGGTTTCTCCCTCCGGATCAAGGCTCAATGTTACCTGGCATTCGAGCATTGGTATGATATTGATATTGATCCCCTAATAGGTATCACAAACTACCATACATCTACAGGCTCCTGAAATCAAATGCATAACCCTGTGCAACACATAAGCATACATTATCAGCTTTCTTTACTACATGTGACATTCTATTTCCTGACATATGGATGAAAGTTTTGCCTTGGAGAAAGGTGCGAGTGGATGGTGCTTCTAAAGGGTAAGTGTTTTTCCATGACTATAATATGATAACTTTAATACAGAGCTAATGGGATTCAAAACTCTTCACAATTACAATATAGTGCTCGTTATGCAGCACTGTACATAGATTATTATGGGCACAATGAGTACCTGCTCTGATGAGCTTACAGTCGATATTTGGTGCCGGAGTCACAGTGAGGTAAAGTGACTTGCCCAAGATCACCAAAAAAATCACACACTGGGATTTAAATCAGGCTCCATGCTTCAAAACCAGAGTACAGGCATACCCCGCATTAACGTATGCAATGGGTCCAGAGCATGTATGTAAAGCGAAAATGTACTTAAAGTGAAGCACTCCCTTTTCCCCATTTATCGATGCATGTACTGTACTGCAATTGTCATATACGTGCATAACTGATGTAAATAACACATTTGTAACAGGCTCTATAGTCTCCTCGCTTGCGCACAGCTTCGGTGCAGGTAGGGAGCCGGTATGGCTGTTCAGGACGTGCTGACAGGCGCATGCGCGATCTGGTGTTTGCCTATTGGTCGATATGTACTTACTCGCGAGTGTACTTAAAGGGAGTGTCCTTAAACCGGGGTATGCCTGTAATTGTTTTCAGTCAGTGCCGGTACTCAGTGAGGCACTCCTTCAGCCAATTACACATTGAATATGAACTCAAGGCAAAGCCATTATTGAAATTGGACATGCCAAATAGTCTGTGTTTCTGTTTTGTTTTTATGACTGATTTATACGTGAAATCTGGAAATGTTAACATCGATTTCCAAGAGATTCATTTGTGACTTACACATGTAGTTGGGGAAATCCTTTGGAAAGACTTTAAACACAGACTTTAGCATGTGTTGCTAAACTTTCATTGACGCAACAGTCAATTAAAAAATAAATTCATATTAAGCATTGTACTCTACCAATACAAAGAAGGCTATTTAGCACACTTCCCAGAATGCATAGACACACAGGTCGGGTCTTATTTGTGCTAAATCAGACGTAAGTAGCTTGTCAAGTATAGTACATCTGAAAGTTAGAGAAGTTTAAAACAACTTAACTTGGCACAGTTTTTTGATGCTCAGTTACGGGATAAAAATTATAGAACATAACAAAGAATATATTACATACAATTTTATCTTCCTTTAAAGGAGCAGTTTTCAGGTCTCTTTAAAAAAAATGTTTTAATACCTTTTGTAACAGGGTCTCCAGAGCTGAACCGTGCTGATTTCAGCTCCATGGAGCCCCTGCTTCCTGAGATACTTACCTCTGTATCGGGTACCGGTGTCTCTGTGCTGTTTAAATGTCCCGGTCACCTGAGCCAATAGGAAGCTGCAAGGGATGACGTCACAACTTCCTATTGGCCCCTGCGATGCAGGACATTTAAACTGCCATATTGTGAACCCAGGGCTCCTAAGAGATACCCCATATGGAGGTAAGTATCTCTGGAAGCAGGGGGTCCCTGAAGCTGAAATCAACGCGGTTCAGCTCCGGAGACGCCCTCGCTCCAAACCTATAAAAAATTACACATTTTGTTTTAAAGAGCCATGAGGACTGCTGCTTTAATAACTCCCCAAATCACCCAATGGCGCACACATGGAGAATGAGCTGAAACATACATTGATAATCAAGATTTGTAGAATAATAATACCCCTCTAAGCATCAGTGCTAAGGTGAAAAGGCCACAAGGATTCCGTAATACATAGTCCCCACAGAGTTTGCAATTGCAATGTTCGAAATGCTAGAGAAGGATTTCATCAATAACCCATTTAGTGCAATGCATTGTGATGACAGTCACTGAGCATCAGCTTCCTCCCTCCTACCTCTGTTGTCCTCAACAGGAAGAGATCTTGGAATAGGACATTGTCGCCCCATGTCCCAGTCACAGCCTTCACGACCGGCAGGAAAAAGACATCTGCACTCCTTCCTGAAACCTCTTCCCTGTGTGTTATGCTGTACATTGAATGGCTACTCACAATCACAGCATATCCTGCCATCTACCTTCCTTCAGCAGGAAGCAAAGGTAAGGAGGATGCTCATAGTGAAAACCGGAGACCATAAGGGAGGCACTTAAAGCATCAACTGACACAGATAACACATTTTTTTTACCTGCATAGATCCCAGGAATCCAATGGAGCTCAAATATGATGCTCCCACGTCAAAAATATTAGATTTTTAGCCAGTTTGTTAAAGAAAAACGTCAAGCATTCTTGTCCAGGAGATTGAAATTCTAATTGCTAGGAAACAGGGCTTGGAGCAGAAAAGTAATTGAGACCTCTAAGACATAAGGTCCATCTCTATAATCGTTTATATATATATACAACATAGAAAAGGAGACTCCACCTAAACTCTACTCATGTCTAGATTTGCGATATGATTGTAAGCATTAAACTTAACTTTTAATATTATACCTTTTAGAATAAAATATAGATAAAGTAATGAAAAAAGGTATGTTTAAAATCAAATGAGCACATAGGAATCAATAGTTCCTTAACAGTGGTCGTTTGTACTGGTGAATCAATTAATGGTTAATAACAGTCTATTGGTACTGGGGAGTCATTAAATTATTCCCTCAGTAATAATGAAAACGTAATGTAGCTGTTATTGTACCTTTTTATTTGTTTCTATTAATTAGTTGTGCATACAGTAGGTCAATCCTCTTTGTACTAGAACTAGAAGGATATGAAAGGTAATAAGGCTGTGGGATCATACCAGCTGCTAAGGCTGCGCTTACAGTGCCGGCGACAGCGAAGCGATGTCGCGATAAAACAAATGCATTGCCGCAGTCGCGTGCGCTTATAGTAAGCGTAGCCTTAAGTATCTCTCGCCTCTGTAATAGTATTGCTGCTTACGTAGCTGAATAATATTCAACAGAATCCCTACATCTGAGATACTAATTGCACCAAGAGTAACCCAGGAACTACTATTGTCACTTTAGTTAGGAATCTAGAATGGTTTCTATTAAGCAGTGTTTTGAAGTAATGAGATGAGAGGAAAATAATCAAGCTGATTACTAAGGTGTGGTCCTTACTGTTGATCAGTATTTCTCTCACCATTGATAGTTTCAATAGTTATATTACAGAGTTGTATTCAGAGGGATCCCTAGATCTAAACAGTGTTTAGCTGCAAGGACAGAATTCCTGTTGATCACTCCTAACAGAATTGTTAGTAGCTGATGTTACCTCCATTAGTACTGCAAGCCAAGATGAGAGAGAAAGATTTAAATATATAGATATATTTCTATAATATTTTCATGAATTAAGACTTGCCTATCTTACAAATGTTATTGAAGTGAAACTTCTTTAGTGGCACCTCATTCCTAATGGGACAAAAATGGATTGTGGGGATAGAAAATTAAATGGATGTGACGTCAAAGTGCTGACGTCACATGCTGTGCTTGCAGTGGACCAGGCGTGTTTCTGTGCCAATCAATTATGCGGTCGGCGGCGGCGATAGCCGCCGGGGCCGCTCCTAACAAACATCTTTTCTTCCCCCCCAAATGGTCCCCCCCCAAGGTCCGCCCCCCGCTTCAACATTTACTCGCCGCGCAGCTCCTAACTAGCTTCGCTCCCCGCCACCCGCTGACATGCGGCCGCCTCTTCAGCCCTCAAAATTTAATTGCCTCGACTCCTGCTGACCTCCCCTCGGCCGAGGCATGAAACGGGGGGGGGGGGAAGAGTGAGCTTGCGTTCCACCCCACAAGGCACCATCAGAAGGGTCGCTGCACGCGCTCCCCTCAAAAGCAGCTCCCGCTGACGATGAACGCGCTGCCCCCCTTTCCCCCCGCTACACTGGCCTCTGGCCCCACGCATCACTTCCTTAGGGGGTGGCCTTTATTCACTTTAAATCTTCCCGTGCCTTTTGGCGTCACTCGTTCGCCTTGTTGTTTATTTTTTGCTGTTTTGTAGTTTTCCTTCTCTGCCTAACCTTTACCGATCGTCTAGTCACAGCTATTCGTAATTCAGTACCGACTTGCTCTCTGCGCCTTTCCCTATTTCAAGTATTTTTTTTCCCTTTGTCTTGATAATCTGTGATTTGGTTATGTTTGATTTTTTTTTTACTTCTCTCCCTCCTGTCAAATCGTTGTCACTCCGTCAGCCTATCGTTGCCGCTTCAGGGCTCGCTCTCCTATTTCCTATAGTGTTCCTTTAGTGGCTTATACCGAGGTGTGTTGGTGTTCGTCTCCGCCCCTCCCCCTCTTTGCCTCACTCTAGGGTGATCCTTCCTCTCTTCCTCCTTTTCTCGAGGAAGGGGGGGGGGGTGGGGAGAGACCAATACAAGCCGCCGCAGGTCCGCAGCTCTGCGCTGTCTGTGAGGGGGGGGAGACCAAGACAGAGCCGCTGCGGGTCCGCAGCTCTGCCTGTCTGTAAGGGGTGGTGTGAGGGAGTGGAGATTGCCCTCAGGCAAAGCCGCCGTCGTGTCCGCCCCTTCCTGCCTTTCACGGGGGTGGGGGGTGGATTCGAGATGAGAGGGCAGACGAGCAAGAGACAGCACACATACACTGACAGACACACACACATACATATAACACACACCACACACACCTGACTGACACACATGCACACACACTGACACCATCACACACACACTGACTGACAATACACAAACACACTGACTGACACACACTAGACACACACACACTGACTACACAATACAACACACACACACATGAATGACACACATAACACACACACACACACCACACACCACACTACTGACACACATATACACACACACACACTACCTGACACCCACATCACACACCACACACACACACCACACATCACACACCACACTGACTGCACACACACACACGACACACACTTACTGACAGCACACTAACTAGACAACACCACACACACACACACCACACACACACACACACACACACACACACCACACACACCCGCACACTGACACAACATAGCACGCACACTGACTGACACACACACTCAACTGACACACACATACACTGACTGACACACACATACACTCATGACTGACACACTACACTCACTGGACACACATGCACACACGACTGAACCACCATGCACACACTACACACACACTACCTGACACACACCACACACAAACTAACTCAGAGACATTCACACAACACAGAAGAGAGACATACAACTGACACACACACACAATGACGACACACAACACACACACACACACACCACACACACACACACACACACACACACACACCACACCCACACACCACACACACACACACACACACACACACAACTTGGACCACACACATGACTGACACACATCAAACACACTGACTGAACACACATGCACACATGACACACACACTGACTGACAACAACACACCCCTGCTGATACGCACGCACACTGACACACATACACACACTGACCGACACAGAAGACATTCACACAACACAGAAGAGAGACATACTGACTGACCACACACTACACCACTGACTGACACACCCCACCACACACACCACACACACACCTAGCACACACACACCACACACACACACACACACACGCACACACACACACACAACACACAGCCCACCACACACGACAACACACACACATTGACTGACACACTGACTGACACACATGCACACACTGACTGACACACATGCACACACTGACTGACACACATGAACACACTGACTGACACACATGAACACACTGACTGACACACATACACACACTGACTGACACACATACACACATACATAATCTCTGACTGACACACATACATACACAAACATACATACATACTCTCTGACACAAATACATACTCTCTGACTGACACACATACATACTCTCTGACTGACACACATACATACTGACTGACACATACACTGACTGACACATGTGTGCCGAGCACGCGCGTTATAAGTCAATTTCTGTGACAAAAGTCAAAGAAGTTTCACTTACTATGCGCGTGCACCGCACACACAGCTTTTTTTTTTAGTCATTTGATGCTTCTGTTACAAAACACAAAGCGTTTCTAAAATAACAGTAGATTATATGTGATAATATGGTAATCGCCAGATGAAAATACTGAATAATAGTCATGAAAATGCAAATTGCCAAAAATATATGTACTTATTTTTTAGGCACCAGCAGATGTGTTATGTACTGGCAACAATGTCAAGATACCCCTTCTGGTAGACAAGGTACAGTAGAGAAGGACAGAATGTAGCTGACACATTCCCTTCCTGGTGTCTTCAAACTAATACCAAATGTGAAGGTTCTATTAACATTACTGTCAGATCACCAGTTTGATAATAATCCAGTCCTAGATTTGGCATTCCCATATGCTGATCTTTTAGCAACTATCGTAGTATAGAGATAGTGATTTGAATCTGACATCAGGGCTGCTGACGGGACTTGCCTGTTTTCATTTGGGGCAATGTGATTTGTGGCACTGTAAGATTTCCGTTCATATATATCGTTGCATTTTTTCTGCAATATTGCACTATGTACTTTTCTTTCTCTTTTTTATGCGTGATGGTTTTGCGCTCCCCACTACAGGAAGACATACCATTCAAGAACTACAAGGACAGTCCTACTTTGGGTTTTTGAGCAGCGTTTCTCCTTTACACATTTGATTACATATTCCTTTCACTTTTAATAAATTTTTGTATCACCAATTACTTATTGTCACTTTTTATACAGTCCTACGGGTCAGTTTGCGGCTATTCATTGGCTTACCCTAGAACACAACTAAAGCTGATAAATTAGAGGCACCGAAAACTCGAATTGAATGTTATAAATGTAATAAAGTGAAAAAGGTACATGCAACGCTGCTACCAAGGGAAACTGCACCGTTGGTGAACTTCTATACAGCTAACATGTTTTTATTAATATACTAAATGAAATGTTGCTGTTTGATTTATACAGTCAGCCTCGTGCATCTGGCATTAGTTTGGGCAGAATTGCTTTATGTGTGCCCATAGCTTTTAAAAATACATTTTGAGGTACAGTAGATAATGGGCCAAAATATTTGCTACATTTAACAATCTAGGTCAAGAGGAGGTCAAGTGGAGACAGGAATTTTGAAGAGTCTTGTCTAGAGTGTCATATGGATGTGGATGAAAGGTTAGGCCACGGCTTACATTGTTTGACTTTATAGTAATATTTTCTGCCTTTATCGGTTTAAAAAAAAAAAAAAAAAAATTATATATATATATATATATATATATATATATATATGCAATAAAGATCTGCGCCTGTGTAGAGATGTCAGAGAATTGGGTGGATCAAAAAATGCTAAAAAATTATAAAATATATATATATGATGATAATAAATACCGTAGATATATGATCCAATATATAGACTAATATAGCATGAACAATTGATATCTGAACCATAATACATTGATTAATATATATACGGTGCTGTTGAACCTCCTATTAATGCACAATACAAGCTGTCCTTTGGAGTCCAAAAACAATGTCCAATGAGGGGGGAAAAAACCAAGCACTATCAGGAAACAGGCAGCTTCTTAACGAGGGTGCAACGACCTCCCTCTCCACCTGCATAGAAAAAAAGAAGAAAAAAAGCGCCGATTCCTAGTGCATTACTGTGCAAAAAGATACTGCTCCGTGGCTCCACCGTGTCAGATCTTGCCCTCGTAGATTAGTGTGACGGGGGAGAGGAGTTGCGGTGAGCCCGACTTCGTTAGTTCCTGCTGGCGGTGAACAACGAGGGCAAGATCTGACACGGTGGAGCCACGGAGCAGTATAGCAGTATAGCAGTGAAGCGGCGGTCGCTGATCCTCTGGAGCATGAGTATTATCTCATAACATGCTTTTTATTAATCTATGTTTGTGAGTTCATTTTATGAGCCTTTTTTGGGAAATTAAATATCTTTTTGCACAGTAATGCACTAGGAATCGGCGCTTTTTTTTATTTCTCTATATATATATATAAGATGGCGGCGCCCGGAAGGAGAGGTGACATATCTGTGTGTGTGTGTGTCACTGTGTGTGTGTGTGTGTGTGTGTGTGTGACACTGTGTGTGTGTGTCACTATGTGTGTGTGGGACACTGTGTGTGTGGGACACTGTGAGTGTGGGACACTGTGTGTGTGGGACACTGTGAGTGTGGGACACTGTGTGTGTGTGTCACTGTGTGTGTGTGTGTGTGTGTTGTGTGTGTGTGTGTGTGTGTGTGTGTGTGTGTGTGTGTGTGTAGAGAGAGTGGCAGTTGGGTGACGTCAGACCCACCAATCTGATTGGCCAGAGGCTGAGGACTAATCAGATTCACCGCAGATAGCACTAACCTTTCGATTTTATATATTAAGCCCGAGAGTGACGAAACGCGTCAGGGAAGCGTCATCACGTAGGACGCATTGACACTACGTCATCATAGAGCGCTGGTGTGGACCGATCCATGCGCTGGTGTTACAGAGGCCTGGCATTTCGGAGTTAACCTTCTTGGACTCTCAAATCAACGATTCACTTCTACTGGCCCTGGAAATCTGCTGGAGACTTCTGCAGGGACGTTGCCCATCCTGCATTGAGAGCGGATTTCACCATAAGGACAGAGACAAGTAAACCGGATTGTGGTGATTATATCACGCAATGCCTGTGTTTTATTTGTACTTTTGTAAGTGCATTTTATCCCCCTCTCCCCATCCCTCATTAAATTACTATTTTACGCTATGGGGGCGTGCGCTCTCTCCTCTCTTTTTCTCATATATATATATGTGTGTACTTTATGTGGACTGTGTGTGTATGCGTATAAATACATTAATATAATACAATCGCCCACTAATTTTGTTTTGTGTGAAAGCCATGACAGATGCTTAGAACTTTTGAAATAAGATGGTAAAATTTGGCATTTTTGATGAGGGTTCATGCTTACATTTCTTGTCAAATTTGTGGAAAATCAGACTAATAGATTTTGAGAACAACAAAATATGAAAACTTAAACTTGCCATAAATTGGCTGATTTTTTGTTACTTGTTAAGCAAGAATAAAAGACTGGACAGACCTCAAATTTCACTTTAGTGTCTTTATTAAATTTGCGATTTAGTTTGTAGCAGCTTTCAGGAAACATTTGCCACATAATTGTTTAGGGCATGATTTGCATGGTTGTATTTTGGAAAGGCGGCGACCACTGCAACTGTGCCTCCCTAGGATGTAATTGAATGGCGCTTAGCTTAAATCCTGCACCGCCAGAGCTGGCAGCATTAACCTGAAGAGGTTTTGTGTCAGAGTTAAAGCATAATGAAACAGTGAGTCTATATCTTATTAACCTTGACAAATAATAAAGCATAATACACTTTACTTTGTAGCGTGCTACATAATAATAGTGCCTGATGCACATTTCTGGGTATTGGATGATAAAAGTTCAGTTCTGTATTAAATCGAAGACAACAGAACAATTTTTTAGAGTTATTACAGCAAGAGCCTATAAAGCAAGCAGATTCCTTTGTATGTACAGTGTGGAATAGGTGATGGAAGGCCAAGTCCCTCTTCTGTGAGGAACACTTGAAAACCACCACTGGCTCTGCTGTTCCACACATAAGTCCTAATTCTTCTGCAAGAAGTTGTACTTTAGCCCAACGTTGCATTATTTGTTCTTCTCAGTGCTCTACGGTAGGATAACTTTTTTTAACCTCTCTAGTTTTTCCCTGGTCACTGATTGTTTGAACTGTGTATTTTAGTCCAAAGAAAGTGAGCCCAAACCTAAAATATTACGGCTACTAAGCCTTTATTTATTTGTGGCATTACTAGGCCTCAAAAAGCCTTATCTGAGAAGATTAACAGACATTTTTTTCTAATAAGATCATTTGTTGTCTGCTTGGTGGAGTGAAAAAAATTGCAGGAGTTGCCATGTGAACACTTCAGATCCTGTGTCCTCTTCAGATTTCACGGAACTTAAAGGGTTAAAGAAGGGTTAGGTCCCATCCTTGTCACATGGTAGAAATGAGTATATCATTGTTTGTTATACCTTCATCTTATACCAACTTTGCCTGGACATTCTTTACATTTTATCTGTGGAATCAAACAATGTCCTGTAATGCACTTTATCGCGGGCCCTTAGTAGAGAAAATGCTGGAGATGTCTATTAAAATGGTATATTAGATAAAAAACTAAGAAGCCACAATTGAAAGTAACTGATAAAAATGCTTTTTGATTTTTTTACTTGTATGCAGATGCAGGGTGACTTCATATATATATATATATATATATATATATAGCGAGAGAAAAAAAGAGAGCGCAAACCCATAGCGCAATATGAAATTTATTGGGACAAGTGAATAGGGACAGTGGGATCAAGCGCACTTACAAGGTGAAATTTAAAACGAGCATTAGTGAATTATATCACCGCCAACGATGCAGGTGTCGGTGTCTTGGGGCTGTTTAAATGTCCTAGTCATGTGGGCCATAACACAGGAGATTTAAACATGCAGGAGATACCGGCAATCCTACTGAGGTCTGAACCTCGGGAAGCCGATGGCCTGGAATTAATGGGGTTCAGCGACCATTCAGAGACCCTCGTTGAATTAATCCTTCAGGGAAATTTACTCTCTTCTGAGCCGAGATTGAGCGTGGCCACGATTTGGCCGCACTTGGGCTGCGCTCCATCTGCTCCAAATGGCGCCGTATCTGTACATATTAATACATATAGGGAAATAATGAGGGTTTACACTGGCATGGATCTAGCTTTCTTTTTCCAAAACAGTGAAAATTAGAAAATATTCCAAATATTCAAACATTTTCATTGCTACAGTAAATCTAATAAAGTTGTTTTGCACACATTTTACACCTGGGAATGTTTGATAAATAGAATGACCATATAATTACAAGAGAAATGACAGGAAAAGTCCTGAAGACATTTGACACCGACTGATTACGAGGTTACACCAACAGCATCTGTATGTCCTGCTTACTTTAATTATTAGCACTCAAATGTTAGCTGGTTTTAGTCTCCCTTTCAATTGCCTCAGTCATGATCCACATCAGGTGAAAAAGAAGCCTCTGGGTCTGCTTAGGTAGTGCAGGGTGACAGATTGTTTTGGGTGACATGTCAGAGAGGTGGCACTCCTAAAGATTTGATAAAGTCTCGAGTCAGGCTCTTTTCTTCTGTCCTTCAGGTGGAATGCAAGAATTCAGATATCCAGATACAAAACTCACAGGCTTGAGGTGCATCTTTTTCAGTGCTGTCATGGCAGAGGTGAGAGGAACAAGGACCAGAGTTTTCATGTTGTAGCCCCTTAGGATAGAATTTAGGAGGATTCCTCCTGCAGAGGCTTTTGTTTAGTCAGGTCACACCTAGGAGTGTTGTCTCTGTAAACAACAGTATGAAATACCAAGGCTTTTATGGCTGTCCCTGTTTTTAGAACATACATACAGAACATTCAGAGAGGGGCTAAGATGCAGGGTACGGTACCACATGCAAAATTGCTGTGTATGTCACTTATTTGAGGAATCTCTCTATATAATACCATTATAAGGAGTGCTGACTCTAACCAGAGACACCCAGACGTAGTATTGTTAATTTATTACATATTATTTTAATTTTAACTACAGTATATGACGCTCCCAAAGTTAATGGATATGATGAATGGACAGTACGGTGATTAATATTTCAGCTGCTTTTTATTGTACTAGAGAAATAGGAAAAAGCAAGTGCTCTGCATGCGTTCAACTTTTTTACTCTATTAAACCTAAAAAAGAAAGACAGTCTCAACAGCCAAATTACCAAGCCTATTCCCCATTTTGGTGTATGACAGGACCTTCATCAAGATAAGCAGATATTAGTGAGAGGGAGTGGCTCAGTGAGTAAAGACACTGACTGGCACTGAGAGTGTAGGTTCAATTCCCAGTGTCGGCTCCTTGTGACCTTGGGCAAGTCACTTTATCTCCCTGTGCCTCAGGCACCAAAAACATAGATTGTAAGCTCCACAGAGCAGGGACCTGTGCCTTCAAAATGTCTCTGTAAAGCGCTACGTAAAACTAGCAGCGCTATACAAGAACATGTTATATATATATCAGCAACCATAGCTCTGTATATATTTATAATAAAAGGTACAAGAAAAATAATAAAGATAAATAACTAACAAGCTCTGATATATAACACTTCGACTGGAGTTCGTACCGCGTGGAGGATCTGGACTCTTAGGCAAGACGGGATTGCTGTCGGAGGCCTCGCTGCATGGGACCTGCTTCAGCATCATTCCGCGAGCTCCACCTGGGTACTGGAGTACCCAGGAAGGTACCCAACGTGCACCATCAGACCAAAGGGGGGTAGCACTGCCCTGGGAAATACATTTGGGGAGGGTAGCTTTGTTGGACACCGGGTATAGGTGCCTGTAAGAGATGTGTGCATTTTTACACAATGGAGACCGTTTTAAGGTGAAACTAAAATGAGGCTTTATTGCGCCTGTTCCTTTAACACGGCAAAAACACTAAAAATAAACAAAATAAAGGCTTACTCCCCTTTGGATATATCTACACATTTACTGTCCCTTTCTAACTGGGTGGGTAGCTAAGCTAGTTACCACCACCAAACATATATACATATAGATATACAACAGTCCAAGAAGAAAGTCTATTATCTGTTTGTTGTAGCTGTAGGGAAAGGCCTCTCTGCTCTCCTCGGTCAGCACGCTTGTGTGCTATGGCAATGTCTGTGTCCAGGTATAGAGGTCTGGTCCACTTGTCTTGCTATCAGCATACAGTCCTTCTGCAGCTCAAGACATCTGTTCCTCTGGTCAGCCCTACTTGTGGGCTAAGGAAAATCTTCTTCCAATTTCTCAGAACAGGCTTTTTCTAACAGCCAGGTGGAGTCTGGTTGATTGCCTGTGCAATTAACCAGCCCACTGCAGAATTTAGAGACAGTTTTCTCAACAGTGATAAGTCCCTGTTACAGTGTCCAAGCAAACTCAGGGTATTTGGGGCTAGCTACCATAGGGGTTCTATTATTATATTACTGCATTGTGTGACCTGTGTTTATTATTGTCTGAGTTATATTGTGGGACCTCAGTAAAGACGAGTTATTTTTATATATTGGTTGTGATAGTATTATTGCTGAGTATATTGTTTCCTATGAGGAGCAAGTCGCTGGGATTCTCATAGGTGGAGGCGGGGCACACAGAGAGAGAGAGAGAGATAGTACCCCAGGCTCCCCAGAAGTGGAGGCTTTGGCCTCCTTTGAGCCTCACAGGTAACAGCAGCACCCTGTAATGCCTGTATGCCCGCAGACCTGGCCAGTCCCCAGTACTGAGGTGGGTAAGGGTATAACACGCACCCACAGCAGTGAGGGTGTGCCCGGAGTGTGGTCAGGTGCGTTGCCGGGCCTGGTGAGAAAGGGTTAACGTGATACTTGCTGAGTCTGGGGTTCCAAAAGTCAGAGGGTCAAAATCCAAGAGCCATGGGTCAGGGGCAGGAGAAAGCAGCGTAGTGAGGTCCAAAGCCGAGTCCAGGGGTTGCGAGGTACACGTAGTCAAACAAGAGCCGAGATCAAATCCAAAGGTATCCAACAGAGGCAGGGACAGGAACAAGAGCTGTAACAAAGAACAGAGCTTGGCATAGACAGCTGCACACAGGAGTCACAGAAGAACTATGCAGAGTGAGGAAGGAGAGGGCAGACTAGGGTTATAAATGCAGGAGGACCAATGGTAGCAAGGGGTGGAGCAGAGGCCTGTCTGAGTGATCCCAGGGATAGGTCCAGGTGATGAGACAGGAAAAAACAGCGCAAACACAATAGTGAAGTACTTTCAAAAAAGTGTATAAAACATAAAAGAATATATATCTGCGGACATCAGGTTAAAATTTACAGGCATGTCATGCACTCAGGCATAAGTTACCAACACCGCTCGCCGTGGAGAGAAGGAACACTCTGGTACTCAGTCCCTCAGATTAGGCAGCTGGGCAAGCAGGGTGGATATCAGGATACAGGTCAATCGGCTAGTTCTTATATCCAATATTCTCCTTCGAGCTTGTAGCCCTCCGATCAGCTGGTCCGTGAGGTCAGGAGAGAAGAAGGAAAATCTGCAGTTTCATGGTCTGAAAACAACTGATGAAAACAACTGATGAAGTTGTTTTCAGACCACGAAACCGGTTGGAACTACGAGGTGGAACGAGTGACTCCTGAATATACTTTGGGTGGCCTCTAGTCACTGCTTCTATTACCCATTGGGAGCTTGTTTGATTTCGAGCGACGTCATTTCGGCTTGACGGCCGTCCTCGCCTGACGGTGTGTCGTGAAGCTGTATAGCAGGCGGGAGTGCATCATCGGCTGCCCCTGCAGATTTTCCTTCTTTTCTCCTGACCTCACGGACCAGCTGATCGGAGGGCTACGAGCTGGAAGGAGAATATTGGATATAAGAACTAGCCGATTGACCTGTATCCTGACACCCACCCTGCATGCCCAGCTGTCATATCTGAGGGACTGAGTACCAGAGTGTTCCTTCTCTCCACGGCGAGCGGTGTTGGTAACTTATGCCTGAGTGCATTACATGCCTGTAAACTTTTAACCTGATGTCCGCAGATATATATTCTTTTATGTTTTATACACTTTTTTGAAAGTACTTCACTATTGTGTTTGCGCTGTTTTTTCTGTCTCACTGCTATTTAGGGGTGCTGAGCCTCTACACACATAACGGCTGCAGATGCCAAACTCAACATTCAGAGGTTGTTGATTATTTAATATTATATCACAGAGGTGATTATGGGTTACGAGTACATTAGAGATTAACTATAGTTGCGCACTTATATCTTTTTCTTTTTAATAGGTCCAGGTGAGCAGGGATTCAGAGAGGTGAGTAGTTGAAATCGCCTGCAGCTGATGGGGGGCGTAGCCAGCGGCGCGGGAGGACGAGTAAGAGGATCGGTTGCCGTGAGCGCACCCCGGCCGCGTGCAGGAGGATGCGGCAAGCGCCGCGGAGGAGCGGCACGACGTGGGGGCAGGAAAGGAAAGGAGCCGAGGGAGCGGGGAACCGGAGCTGACAGCCGCACTGGGAGCTGAGGTGACGGGGACGCGCTGAGAGGCGCGTGTCCCCCGATCCCTTACACACCCGTAATCACCCGCAGTTTCCCATAGACATAGGGAAAGGTGGTTACACATGATAACATGTATAGTACTGTAAATCTGAGGGTTAGAAAGTTATGATCCCTAATAAATAAATGTTCCGCTTGTTTATTGTTTTTAAAGGTAGGTGTTTGATCCAACACAGAGGTATCACTGGAATATGAGAAAAAAGGTGATGTCTGGCGCAACAGCCAAAAGTGGGTCCCAAACAAGTTGTATTAAAAATATTGCTTTATTAATCCATCTAAAAAAGTGGAGGCACACACCCTCCTACGCGTTTCGTGTTGAGAACACTTTATCAAGGAGTATACATGAGCATAAACATACTTCCTTATATACCCATTCAAATTGCCTATTTTCGCGCCACAGGTAACGACGTAGCTCCGCCCACATTGCGTGATGTCATCACGCTCCCCTCAAGCACGCCCCCAAGCGCTCCGAATCAACCTGGAGTGCCAAACCCTCCCCGTATAGCCACATAAGCATCTCGGCGCTGTGGAAAGACACCCCAAGCCCCCATATTTACCATCATGAAACCGCTATTCCGGTGAGCGCGGCGGAACAGAGTATTTCCCCGTTCGTTGCGTCATCACTGGAGGCGGCTCCCTATGGCCCACATGGGACACTCGGCTCCACCCACATCACGTTTTAATGCAAAAAGGCATAACAAGTTGGAAGTGACATGCCCAAGGAAACGGGAGACAATGGGTGCACGAGATGAGGGGTAGGAACGCCCCTAAATCGTCATCTGTTGCTAGATGGCCATAAACAAAATTAAGAAGCAAATCGTTGCTAAATATACTAGTGAAAACATTAAATAGCATATGGACATTGGTTCTATTCTTGTTGACGGGCACACAAAAAATATAAAACATAACTTACATACATATATACCAAAGTCTCCTAAAGAAACTGTGCAGAGATTATTATAGTGGAAAATTACTAATTCGATGGGGGCTATGCACTAAGCAGTGATAAGTTGTTTTAAGAGCGCAAAGTGCTTTTAGAACGTGAAGTTCCGCCGAGCGCTATGCACTAAGCCGCGCAAACAGGCACTTTGTGCTCTAAAACGGGCTTTTTCTTGAAATTTTTTCAAAGTCCAACTTTGATCATACGATCAGCTGTTTGCGCTGAATCCTGCCCTTCTGCGTGATTCACTAAGCAACGCAAACTGATCGTACGTGAAAGTTGCGCTGAATAAAGCTCACCAGCTAAAGGCAGGTGATAAAAAAGCTGAGCTTAGAAAAAATTCTTTGTTTACATTTTGCAGGCACAAAACCAATACAACAGGCCGGAGGGTGTCCCCGGCTGACCCCGCAGGGGTCCCCGAGGGAGGCCAGGGGTCGCGCGGGTGTCCCCGGCTGACCCCGTGGCCATCCCAGGGTCCCCGCGGGAGTCCCGGGGTCCCCGCGGGCCTGCAGTACCAATGTTGTGCCAACAAAAATACTAAACAATATTTCTAACTAAATACACCCCCCTAACACATACAGTACAATAATGNNNTGCAAAATAACTATTATCCAGATATGGATAATAGATTATTTGCCCATTATTAAACACTGCATAGCATATCTAAATAAAGTCAATAAAACAGCAGCCAGCTAATCCAATGAATACAGCATAACAACATCACAATGAATTAATGAAACCATTAACCAATTAAACCAATTAATTCCTAAACCAACTCAAATGATAGTAACACTAACCAATCAAACCAATGAAACTACAACACTTAATGAATGGAAACATTAAAAGACAAATAAATACATCAAACAATCTCTGAAAGAAACCATAAAACGCATAGCCAACATAATACAACATTAACTACAAACGAACACCATCGCAAACATTTATTACATTAGCAGGAAAAATACAAACAATTACATCCACATAAGAAACTGACATTAAAAAAACCAACGCATACCAAGCCAGGAATGCCCTCAAATATTGTAATAAAATGTATTAATCGTTACTAAAGTGATACAGATTAATATATATCAGTCAATGTGCCTCCCCAAAAAATCAACAATCACATCCAATGAAAAAACCTGTAAAAAAAGACATACAAACATTCAATTTATTACTTACCATTAGAAGCGGTGGCCCTCTGACTCCCGGGGGACAGAAACTCACGTACCTTGAAGGCTCCAACAGCATCCGGCCATCTGCCGTGAAGATCGGATCAGGTACCCCAACTTCTTTTTTCTTCTTTAATCACCTTCTTCTATCTTCATCTGTCACCATTTTGATCTTCTTTATCTTCTTTCTTCATCTGTGAATCCAAAATACCCCCATGTTAAATCCCAGCCGATGCTGTCTGTCGGCTTCTTGGTCTCAAATGAGGCATCACGGCTAAATATGGCTTGTGACATCACATTTACCCTCAAAAGGTTAACAGACACCTGATTGACTTAAAAAATTTTTTTTGACATGACGTCACTTAAAGGGAATGATGCCAGCCAATCAGAATGGCTGTTCATTTGCTATTAAGGCCGTGACGCCATTTGACCCCAAGAAGCCGACGAGACAGCATCGGCTGGGATTTAACATGGGGGATTTTGGATTGACAGATGAAGAAAGAAGATAAAGAAGATCAAGAAATGGTGACAGATGAAGATAGAAGAAGGGTGATTAAAGAAAGAAAAAAGAAGATTGGGGTACCTGATCCGGATCTTCATGGCGGATGGCATCGGATGCTGTTGGAGGCCTTCAAGGTACGTGAGCTTCCTGTTTCCCCGGGAGTCGGAGGCGGAGGGCTCTAATGGTAAGTAAGTATATTCAATGTTTTGTAAATGTCTTTTTTTACAGGTTTTCATTGGATGTGATTGTTGATTTTGGGGAGGCACATTGACTGAATAATATACAGTATTAATCGGTACCACTTTAGGGTACAGATTAATACATTATATTACAATATTTGAGGGCATTCCTGGCTTGGTATTGCTGTTGGTTTTTTAATGTCAGTTTTTCTATGTGGATGTAATTGTTGTTATTTTTTCTGCTTAATGTATATAAAATGTTTGCGATTGGTGTGTTCATTGTAGTTAATGTTGTATTATGTTGGCTAATGCATTTTATGGTTCTTTCAGAGATTGTTTGAATGTATTATTTGCTTTTTAAGTTTACATTCATTAAGTTGTAGTAATTCATTGGTTTATTGGTTAGTGTTACTATTCATTTTGAGTTGGTTTTAGGAATTAATTGGTTTCATGGTTAATGGTTTCATTAATTCATTGTTGATGTTCTTACTGCTTGTATTCATTGGATTAGCTGGCTGCTGTTTATTGACTTTATTAGGTATGCTAATGCATGCGTGTTTAATAATGGGCAATAATCTATTATCCATATCTGGATAATAGTTATTTTGCATTATTGTACTGTATGTTAGGGAGGAGGGCGGGAGGGGGGTCGTGTATTGATGTTTGTTAATTATTTTTTTAAATATACATTTATAGTGTGAGATGTGCAGGGGTCTCCGGAGATGACCTGCGTTGGTTTCAGTCCGAGGACCCCCTACTTCAGGAGATACAGGCCCCATTATGGGGTGCCGGTATCCCTGCACTTTCAAGCGTTCGCGTCACGTGACCGGGACATTGAAATCTGCAGGGGATACGGCACCATAACGGGCCTGATCTCTGAATAGGGGGTCTCTGACCTGAAACCAATGCGGTTCAGTAGGGAGACCCTGCTCTACACTACTATGTAAAATAATTAAAATTATTATATGTACGTCGCCTGTAAACAGCCTTGCATGGAGATGGCAAATCTCCATGCAAATGTTACAAGCGGTTTTTTTTTCAATCAGCTAGCGTACGGAAGTGCTATTTTTTCAGGCCGGCGCGAAGCTCGGAGCTTAGTGCATAGCCCCCCCCGATATGTTCATTACAAAGTTATTTCTTCCATATTTTGATTTACAATTTTCTTCAAAAATCTTAAGAATCCTTCTGACTAAAGTCATGAGAAGAAACTCCTTTCAAAATGAGAAAAAAGAGATACAAGCACATTAAAAAAAAACTCTCAAGTATATAATGCACAAGATTGTGTTATACAAAAGTTATAGAAGAGACAGAGATGAATGGATTCATAGCACTGAATTAGAGCATCATTCACTATACAAATAATTATCAAAAAAATCAATAATCTGAAATGAAAGTCTTTGGTAGAAAAGAATTCTAAGCAAGGAGAAATAAGGTGAAACTTTATAGGAGACTGGAACCTATAAGACAAACAATATGTCCTACCAATATGTCCACCTAGAGCTGTCAATTCCATTGTAAAAATGAAATAAAAAAACATGAATTAAAAAATCATAAATGATTCAATACCATTTATTATCGTCCATTATGATTTAAAGTTTTAAGTTTAAAAAGTTCACTTATTGTCAAGGGTCCCTTCGAAATCAATATTCCAAAAATCCAAAATAAACACTATAGTTTTATTATGTAAAAGAAATGAGAGAATATACCGAGTATAGAGCAATACTTACTATTTATATCTCCAAGAAAATGGGTCAGGTTCCATTCTACATTAATACATGTGGGATTGTGGTTGTTTAACAAAAAAATCCATTCGGATTCCATACTATCGAATAGATTAATCATGTTTCCCACTCTTTCTTTCTGGGTATAAATCGTTCTATGGCCAAAAAGGTAAGATTGTCAACACCTCTATTTCTACATTCATTAAAATGTTTTGCCACTGGGTTGTGGCTAGGTATCCCTTCTTAATGAGCCTAACGTGTTTTCTGAATCCTCAGTTTAACAATCTAGTGGTTCTACCCACATACCCCATCCGTAGCCACAAGTGAGCAGATATATAACATATCTAGTATTGCAATTCATAAAGCTATTAATTTGAATCTCCTTTGTGGACTGAGGGAGAGAAACACTTTGATGGCACAATAAATCTGCATATATTACATGCTCCACACTGATATGAACCTTGGTGGAAAAGTCTCCTCTCTTTTGAGTATCTTTAAAGATGTCACTTGGTGAGACAAATCCTGCTAGAGTCTTGGCTTCCTAAACACACATTTGGGGCCTAATAGAAGATAGTCTTTTAATGAGGGATCCATCTCCAAACCATTCAAGTGTCTACGTAAAATAGTTTTAATTTCATTACTATTTCTATTGTATTGTGAAAAAAGAACGGTATGTCAGAATCACTAATTACTGTGTTAGTATTTGTGGAATAGATATGGCAGAAACCTGCATCATTTCTATTCTCCTTTCATCCTAGACCCCCCAGACTCTAGAAGGGTTTCCTATCTAGAATAGAGATCTCATTCAATGTTGTTCTGTAACTGATGGGTTCATAACCCCTTTCAATAAATCTCTTTTCAATTCCTCAGAATGAGATAGAAGCTTTCCATTGTTGAGCAATTCTCTCAGTCAGAGGAATTGTCCCCTAGGAATCCGGAGATCAAAGGGCGGTGGTGGCAGCTGTCTGCTCTCAGGAAGGAGTTAGTAGTGAATTTTCCTTCCGATAAGTATTAGTTTGAATTAATTGATTAATATCGATATTTAATAGAAGATCCAGAAATTAATTTGATATAATTATGTAGCCCTGGTTCCTAGCGAAAAACGAACACTACCATATGCTGTATAACCTGTAGGCTCACAGGGCCTGAGCTCTGCCACGAGGAGCCTGGGGTACGCACAATACTTATAACTTGGTGCAGCGCCTCCAATGCGAAAGCTTGCCCAAGGGGAAGTGGGTCTTCGCAGGACTTATGTACATTAATATACACACAGCAATATACCTAACCAATATACTTTATGTAGCAACATGAGCTTTATCAACAGGGTGTCCCTCCCTAGAGGGACACTGCTCTCTGCGTTCCGCGCCGAACGCTCACTCTGCCCCTTACCTTCACCGGCGTGATCCCAACCCGTGTCCAGTTTCCTTTGGGATAAGTCTCCCACCCTCAAGTGAGACAGTGAATGTATAAGTATGTGACTGCGCAGCCACTGTGTCCTGAGTGAATGATGGTACCGTTGGTGCACTTGAAGTTTACCTGCCGGGCAACCCAGTACCCGGTTCTGCAACTATCTTCACAAAGGATCAGTGTGGGCGTATGATGACGTACCACGTAGGTGTCGGGGTGATCCACCCAGACACGCTGCGACTTGGTAGCGGGGCCTGATCCCAGACCTCCCGCTGACTTAGAACTGTCCCGGTAGCTCATCGTGTAAATAGTAAGGGAATCCGGAACCGTCTATGGCCAGTCCCTAGCTCAGCTTCACACTACTGGGACTAGGGCCTAACTGGGCCTGGGGCATGCGGCCTAGGTAGGGGCGGACTGCCTCCCTACACCGGAGCTCCTTCTCCTTCCTCCTACAGCTTGCTCTGAACAACGTGCGCCCCCTCACTTCCTTTTCCTCCTTCTCGTACCTGGGACCCGCAGTTACCTAGCTCCCCTCCTATCCGAGTCTTCCTCCTTCGCGGGTTTGCTCCCCTTGCCTGGCATGCGCAACCTTCTGTCAGGCCAGTTCTGCACCGGCGTCAACCTAACTGGCGGTCCTTCTTGCGCGGAACCTCCGTTATCGGAGCGTTCCCTAGGTGCAGCATCTCCCACACCCACAACAACAAATGGTGGAAAAAGGGGTCCGGTAAATCCTCCCCCCCCTGTGGATTCCAACAGCCGCCGCTTGGACGATACCTTTAAACTGGTACTACATTATATAATGAAAAAGCATAACTAAAACATTTCTTCTTCTACAGTAGCGACATACTTTTTGCACTAAATGCCGGCGGCATGCCGGGATCTGCCCCAGCTGCCGCCAGTAATAAAGCGCGCCGCCGCGTGTTCCCCCATCACCCCCCCTCCTCATCGCGCGCAATTTACCCCCCCTTCCGGACCCGACATGGCTTCTGCTCTGCCCCTCTGCTTCCCCGCACCCCCGCTTACCTTAATTTCATCTCCAGGGGTGTCGGGGAAGCCTGGGGAAGCCGGGGGAAGACGGGGAAGCCGGGGCGCATGTGACTGTGACATCACAGTGCGCCGCACGCGCCGCGGCTACCCGCTTCCCAGCCGCATACAGCCAGCGGCTTTGCTTCTGAATAAGAGCTGCCGCTGCGTGTAAATCAGATTGTACATTCGCAAACCATCACAAAAATGATTACTCATGGTTGCGAGCCCACTGCTGAGCCTCATAGGGGTGGGTGCCCAAACTGATCATAGGCATCCTCATGGGAGGTTGCCCGTTCCTTTGACTTCGCCTTTACTGTGCTCGGTCACTCCCTGGGGGAGTGACTATCTGGTCGTGAATCTCGAGTTCTTCTGAGTGGTGGTTACAGTTCTAAATTATCATGACTTGGTCACAAAAGCACGGGTCAGAGGGCTAGTGACGATTTTTCCGAAGCCACCCCATGGGGCGAGTGCTCCCCGAGCCCTTTACCTGTAGTTCCGCTGGGAGGTGCTTCTCTGTAGGGCCCTTTGAGAGGTTTCCTCTTGTGGGTCTTCCTGAAATACTGGTTCCCTGGCTGTCATCTTCCAATGTACTTCCCATCCAATGAGGATGCAGGCCACTCCCATTCTCCCTCCCCACTCGGGGAATAGGGAGCAAAATGATTTCTGTGTGCCATGGCTTAACCCGACCCTCCGAGTCCCTTAATGCGGTAGCCAGGAAGGCCGGGCATTGTGAGGCTAACATCGTACACTCCCTCCACCGATCGCAGCCAATTTATGTTTTCAGTACTTCAAAGCATCTGTCACCATTTCTTGATCTTCTTTATCTTCTTTCTTCATCTGTGAATCCAAAATACCCCATGTTAAATCCCAGCCGATGCTGTCTCGTCGGCTTCTTGGTCTCAAATGAGGCATCACGGCCTTAAATATGGCTTGTGACATCACATTTACCCTCAAAATGGTTAACAGACACCTGATTGACTTAAAAAATTTTTTTTGACATGACGTCACTTAAAGGGAATGATGCCAGCCAATCAGAATGGCTGTTTGGATTCACAGATGAAGAAAGAAGATAAAGAAGATCAAGAAATGGTGACAGATGAAGATAGAGAAGTGGATTAAAAAAGAAAAAGAAGATTGGGGTACCTGATCCGGATCTTCACGGCAGATGGCATCGGATGCTGTTGGAGGCCTTCAAGGTACGTGAGCTTTCTGTACCCCGGGAGTCAGAGGGCCACCGCTTCTAATGGTAAGTAATAAATTGAATGTTTGTAAATGTCTTTTTTTACAGGTTTTTTCATTGGATGTGATTGTTGATTTTTTGGGGAGGCACATTGACTGATAATATATTAATCTGTATCACTTTAGGGTACAGATAATACATTATTATTACAATATTTGAGGGGCATTCCTGGCTTGGTATTGCTGTTGGTTTTTTTAATGTCAGTTTCTTATGTGGATGTAATTGTTTGTATTTTTCCTGCTTAATGTAATAAAATGTTTGCGATTGGTGTTCGTTTGTAGTTAATGTGTATTATGTTGGCTAATGGTTTTATGGTTCTTTCAGAGATTGTTTGATGTATTTATTGTTCTTTTAATGTACTTCATTATTTAGTGTTGTTATAGTTAGCTTAATTCATTGGTTTGATGGTTAGTGTTACTATTCATTTGAGTTGGTTTAGGAATTAATTGGTTTAATTGTTAAGGTTTCATAATTCATGTTGATGTTGTTAATGCTTGTATTCATTGGATTAGCTGGCTGCTGTTTTATTGACTTATTTAGATATGCTAATGCAGTGTTTAATAAGGGCAAATAATCTATTATCCATATCTGGATAATAGTTATTTTGCACATATTGTACTGTATGTGTTAGGGGGGGTGTATTTAGTTAGAAATATTGTTTAGTATTTTTGTTGGCACAACATTGGTACTGCAGGCACGCGGGGACCCGGGACTCCGCCCGGGGACCCTGGGATGGCACGGGGTCAGCCGGGGACCACCGCGCGGACCCCTGGCCTCCTCGGGGACCCCTGCGGGTGTCAGGGGACCCCTCCGGCCTGTTGTATTGGTTTTGTGCCTGCAAAATGTAAACAAAGAATTTTTTCTAGCTAGCTTTTTATCACCTGCCTTTAGCTGGTGAGCTTTATTCAGCGCATTCACGTACGATCAGTTTGCGTTGCTTAGTGAATCAGCAGAAGGGCAGGATTCAGCGCAACAGCTGATCGTATGATCAAAGTTGGACTTTGAAAAAATTTCAAGAAAAAGCCCGTTTTAGAGCACAAAGTGCCGTTTTGCGCGGCTTAGTGCATAGCGCTGGCGGAACTTCAAGTTCTAAAAGCACTTTGCGCTCTTAAAACAACTTATCACTGCTTAGTGCCTAGCCCCCATGAATTAGTAATTTTCCATTAATAATTCTGCACAGTTTCTTTAGGAGACTTTGGTATATATGTATGTAAGTTATGTTTTATATTTTTTGTGGTGCCCGTCAACAAGAATAGAACCAATGTCCTATGCTATTTAATGTTTCACTAGTATTTAGCAACGATTTGCTTCTTAATTTGTTTATGGCCATCTAGCAACAGATGACGATTTAGGGGCGTTCCTACCCTCATCTCGTGCACCATTTGTCTCCCGTTTCCTTGGGCATGTCACTTCCAACTTGTTAGCCTTTTTGCATTAAAACGTGATGTGGGTGGAGCCGAGTGTCCCATGTGGGCCATAGGGAGCCGCCTCCAGTGATGAAGCAACGAACGGGGAAATACTCTGTTCGCGCGCTCACCGGAATAGCGGTTTCATGATGGTAAATATGGGGCTGTGGGGTGTCTTCCACAGCGCCGGAGATGCTTATGTGGCATATACGGGGAGGGTTTGGACTCCAGGTTGATTCGGAGGCTTGGGGCGTGCTTGAGGGGAGCGTGATGACATCACGCAATGTGGGCGGAGCTACGTCGTTACCTGTGGCGCAGAAATAGGCAATTTGAATGGGTATTAAGGAAGTATGTTTATGCTCATGTATACTCCTTGATAAAGTGTTTCAACACGAAACGCGTAGGAGGGTGTGTGCCTCACTTTTTTAGATGGATTAATTAAAGCAATATTTTAATTACAACTTGTTTGGGACCCACTTTTGGCTGTTGCGCCAGACATCACCTTTTTTCTCATATTCCAGTGATACCTCTGTGTTGGATCAAACACCTACCTTTAAAAACAATAAACAAGCGGAACATTTATTTATTAGGGATCATAACTTTCTAACCCTCAGATTTACAGTACTATACATGTTATATGTGTAACCACCTTTCCCTATGTCTATGGGAAACTGCGGGTGATACGGGTGGGTAAGGGATCGGGGGACACGCGGTCAGCGCGTCCCGTCACCTCAGCTCCCAGTGCGGCTGTCAGCTCGGTTCCCGCTACCTCGGCTCCTTTCCTTTCCTGCCCCCACGTCGTGCCGCTCCTCCGCGGCGCTTGACGATTCTCCTGCACGCGGCCGGGGTGCGCTCACGGCAACCGATCCCTTACTCGTCCTCCAGCGGCTGGCTACGCCCCCCATCAGCTGCAGGCGATTTCAACTACTCATCTCTGAATCCCTGCTCACCTGGACCTATTAAAAAGAAAAAGATATAAGTGCGCAACTATAGTTAATCTCTAGTGTACTCGTAACCCATAATCACCTCTGTGATATAAATAAAAATCAACAACCCTGAAGTTGAGTTTGGCATCTGCAGCCGTTATGTGTGTAGAGGCTCAGCACCCTAATAGCAGTGAGACAGAAAAAACAGCGCAAACAAAGTAGTGAAGTACTTTCAAAAAAGTGTATAAAAATAAAAGAAATATATATCTGCGGACATCAGGTTAAAAGTTTACAGGCATGTAATGACTCAGGCATAAGTTACCAACACCGCTCGCCGTGGAGAGAAGGAACACTTGGTACTCAGTCCCTCAGATATGACAGCTGGGCATGCAGGGTGGGTGTCAGGATACAGGTCAATCGGCTAGTTCTTATATCCAAATTCTCCTTCCAGCTCGTAGCCCTCGCATCAGCTGGTCCGTGAGGTCAGGAGAAAAGAAGGAAAATCTGCAGGGGCAGCCGATGATGCACTCCGCCTGCTATACAGCTTCACGACACCCCCGTCAGGCGAGGACGGCCGTCAAGCCGAAATGACGTCGCTCGAATCAAAAAAGCTCCCAATGGGTAATAGAAGCAGTGACTAGAGGCCACCCAAAGTATATTCAGGGTCATCGTTCCACCTCGTAGTTCCAACCGGTTTCGTGGTCTGAAAACAACTTCATCAGTTGTTTTCATCAGTTGTTTTAGACATGAAACTGCAGATTTCCTTCTCTCTCCTGACCTCACGGACCAGCTGATCGGAGGGCTACAAGCTCGAAGGAGAATTTGGATATAAGAACTAGCCGATTGACCTGATCCTGATATCCACCCTGCTTGCCCAGCTGCCTAATCTGAGGGACTGAGTACCAGAGTGGTTCCTTTCTTCCACGGCGAGCGGTGTTGGTAACTTATGCCTGAGTGCATGACATGCCTGTAAATTTTAACCTGATGTCCCAGATATATATTCTTTTATGTTTTATACACTTTTTTGAAAGTACTTCACTATGTGTTTGCGCTGTTTTTTCCTGTCTCATCACCTGGACCTATCCCTGGGATCACTCAGACAGGCCTTGCTCCACCCCTTGCTACCATTGGTCCTCCTGCATTTATAACCCTAGTCTGCCTTCCTTCTCACTGCATAGTTCTTCTGTGACTCCTGTGTGCAGCTGTCTATGCCAGATCTGTTCTGTTACAGCTCTTGTTCCTGTCCCTGCCTCTGTTGGATACCTTTGGATTTGATCTCGGCTCTTGTTGACTACGTGTACCTCGCAAACCCTGGACTCGGCTTTGGACCTCACTACGCTGCTTTCTCTGCCCCTGACCCATGGCTCTTGGATTTTGACCCTTGACTTTTGGAACCCCAGACTCAGCAAGTACGTTACCCTTTCTCACCAGGCCCGGCAACGCACCTGACCACACTCGGGCACACCCTCACTGCTGTGGGTGCGTGTTATACCCTTACCCACCTAGTACTGGGGACTGGCCAGGTCTGCGGCATACAGGATTACAGGGTGCTGCTGTTACCTGTGAGGCCAAAGGAGGCCAAAGCCTCCACTTCTGGGAGCCTGGGTACTATCTCTCTCTCTCTCTCTGTGTGCCCCGCCTCCCTATGAGAATCCCAGCGACTTGCTCCTCAAGGAAACAATATACTCAGCAATAATACTATCACAACCAATATATAAAAATAACTCGTCTTACTGAGGTCCCACAATATAACTCAGACAATAATAAACACAGGTCACACAATGCAGTAATTAATAATAGAAACCCCTATGGGTAGCTAGCCCCAAATACCCTGAGTTGCTTGGACACTGTAACAGGGACTTATCACGTTGAGAAACTGTCTCTAAATTCTGCAGTGGGCTGGTTAATTGCACAGGCAATCAACCAGACTCACCTGGCTGTTAGAAAAAGCCTGTTCTGAGAATTGGAAGAGATTTTCCTTAGCCCACAAGTAGGGCTGACCAGAGGAACAGATGTCTTGAGGCGTGCAGAAGGACTGTATGCTGATAGCAAGACAAGTGGACCAGACTCTATACCTGGACACAGACATTGCCATAGCACACAAGCGTGCTGACCGAGGAGAGCAGAGAGGCCTTTCCCTACAGTACAACAAAAAGATAATAGACTTTCTTTTGGACTGTTGTATATCTATATGTATATATGTTTGGTGGTGGTAACTAGCTTAGCTACCCACCAGTTAGAAAGGGACAGTAAATTGTAGAATATCCAAAGGGGAGTAAGCCTTTATTTTGTTTATTTTTAGTGTTTTTGCCGTGTTAAAGGAACAGGCGCAATAAAGCCTCATTTTAGTTTAACCTTAAAACGGTCTCCATTGTGTTAAAAATGCACACATCTCTTAAGGCCTATACCGGTGTCAACAAAAGCTACCCTCCCCCAAATGTATTTCCCAGGGCAGTTGCACCCCCCTTGGTCTGATGGTGCACGTTGGGTACCTTCCTGGGTACTCCAGTACCCAGGTGGAGCTCGCGGAATATGAGCTGAAGCAGGTCCCATGCAGCGAGTCCCGACAGCATCCCGTCTTGCCTAGAGTCCAGATCCTCCACGCGGGTACGAACTCCAGTCGAAGTGTATATATCAGAGCTTGTTAGTTATTTATTTTATTATTTTTCTTGTACCTTTTATTATAAATATATACAGAGCTATGGTTGCTGATATATATATAACATTTCTTGTATAGCGCTGCTAGTTTTACGTAGCGCTTTACAGAGAATTTGAGGCACAGGTCCCTGTCTGTGGAGTTACAATCTAGTTTTTGGTGCCTGAGGCAGGGAGATAAAGTGACTTGCCCAAGGTCACAAGGAGCCGACACTGGGATTGAACCTACACTCTCAGTGCCAGTCAGTGTCTTTACTCACTGAGCCACTCCTCACTAATATATGCTATCTTGATGAAGGTCCTGTCAACACCAAAATGGGGAATAGGCTTGGTAATTTGGCTGTTGAGACTGTCTTCTTTTTTAGGTTTAATAGAGTAAAAAAAGTTGAACGCATGCAGAGCACTTGCTTTTTCCTATTTCTCTAGTACATAAAAAGCAGCTGAATATAATCACCGACTGTCCATCATCATATCCATTAACTTTGGGAGCGTCATATACTGTAGTTAAAATTAAATAATATGTATAAATTAACAATACTACGTCTGGGGTGTCTCTGTAGAGTCAGCACTCCTATAATGGTATATATAGAGAGATTCCTCAAATAAGTGAATACACAGCATATTGTGCATGTGTACCGGTACCCTGCATCTTAGCCCCTCTCTGAATGTTCTGTATGTATGTTCTTAAAAACAGGGACAGTCCATAAAAGCCTTGGTATTTCTACTGTTGTTTACAGAGACAACACTCCTAGGTGTGGACCTGACTAAACAAAAGCCTGCCGGAGAGGAATCCTCCTAATTCTATCCTAAGGGGCTACAACATGAAAAACTCTGGTCCTTGTTCCTCTCACCTCTGCCATGACAGCACTGAAAAGATGCACCTCAAGCTGTGAGTTTTTGTATCTGGATATCTGAATTCTTGCATTCCACCTGAAGGACAGAAGAAAAGAGACCTGACTCGAGACTTTATCAAATTTAGGAGTGCCACCTGACATGCTGTCACCCAAACAATCTGTCACCCTGCACTACCTAAGGCAGACCCAGAGGCTTCTTTTCACCTGATGTGGATCATGACTGAGGCATTGAATTGAAAGGGAGACTAAAACCAGCTAACATTTGAGTGCTAATAATTAAAGTAAGAGGACAATACAGACGTTGGTTTGTAACACTCGTATCAGTCGGTGTCAAATGTCTTCAGGACTTTTCCTGTCATTTCTCTTGTATATTTATGGTCATTCTATTTATCAACATTCCCAGGTGTTAAAATGTGTGCAAAAACACTTATAGATTTACTGTAGCAATGAAAATGTTTGAATATTTGGAATATTTTCTAATTTTCACTGTTTTGGAAAAGAAAGCTAGATCCATGCCAGTGTAAACCCTCATTATTTCCCTATATGTTAATATGTACAGATAACGGCGCCATTTGGAGCAGATGGAGCGCAGCCCAAGTGCGGCCAAATCGTGGCCACGCCTCAATCTCGGCTCAGAAGAGAGTAAATTTCCCTGAAGGATATTCAACGAGGGTCTCTGAATGTCGCTGAACCCATTAATTCCAGGCCATCGGCTTCCCGAGGTTCAGACCTCAGTAGGATTGCCGGTATTCTCCTGCATGTTTTAAATCTCCTGTGTTATGGCCCACAGACTAGGACATTTAACAGCCCAGACACCGACACCTGCATCGTTGGCGTGATATAATTCAAATGCTCGTTTTAAATTTCACCTTGTAAGTGCGCTGATCCCACCTGTCCCTATTCACCTTCCCAATAATTTCATATTGCGCTATGGGTTTGCGCTCTCTTTTTTTCTCGCTATATATATATATTATATAATATATATATATATATATATATAATAATATATATATATTATAATATAATATGAGTCCACCTGCATCTGCATAAAGTAAAAAAAAAATCAAAAGCATGTTTATCAAGTTACTTTCAAATTGTGGCTCTTAGTTTTTATCTAATATAACCATTTTAATAGGACATCTCCAAGCATTTTCTGCTACTAAGGGCCGCGATAAAGTGCATTACAGGACATTGTTTGATTCCAACAGATAAAATGTAAAGAATGTACAGGCAAAGTTGGTATAAAGATGAAGGTATAACAAACAATGATATACTCATTTCTACCATGTGACAAGGATGGGACCTAACCCTTCTTTAACCCTTAAGTTCCGTGAGAAATGGAGAGGGAACAGGAATCTGAAGTGTTCACCACTTGGCAACTCTGCAATTTTTCACCGCACCAAGAGAGCACCACAAATACGATGGCTTATGTAGGATAAAAAAAAAGTGGTTTACTGTTATATTCTTCAGTGTAAGAGAACGCTTTCTCTGTTGTGTAGGCCCAGTGGAAGTAATGGCGCAGTCAAAATGAAGAAAGGACTTAGAGTGTGCAGCCGTAGATTATGTTTTAAGGTGTTTGGGCGGCCGTCACTTTCTTTGGCAACTACAAGAATACACACAGTGTTGTTCCTAAACAAGTCAGTTGGGGTACCGAGGGGGTGGAGAAAAAAAACTATACCCCATGTTAAATCCCAGCCGATGCTGTCTCGTCGGCTTCTTGGTCTCAAATGAGGCATCACGGCCTTAAATATGGCTTGTGACATCACATTTACCCTCAAAATGGTTAACAGACACCTGATTGACTTAAAAAATTTTTTTTGACATGACGTCACTTAAAGGGAATGATGCCAGCCAATCAGAATGGCTGTGCTTCATTTGCTATTTAAGGCCGTGACGCCTCATTTGACCCCAAGAAGCCGACGAGACAGCATCGGCTGGGATTTAACATGGGGTATTTTGGATTGACAGATGAAGTACGCAGAAGATAAAGAAGATCAAGAAATGGTGACAGATGAAGATAGAAGAAGGTGATTAAAGAAAGAAAAAAGAAGATTGGGGTACCTGATCCGGATCTTCATGGCGGATGGCATCGGATGCTGTTGGAGGCCTTCAAGGTACGTGAGCTTCCTGTTTCCCCGGGAGTCGGAGGGCCACCGCTTCTAATGGTAAGTAATATATTCAATGTTTGTAAATGTCTTTTTTTACAGGTTTTTTCATTGGATGTGATTGTTGATTTTTTGGGGGAGGCACATTGACTGATAATATACAGTATTAATCGGTACCACTTTAGGGTACAGATTAATACATTATTATTACAATATTTGAGGGGCATTCCTGGCTTGGTATTGCTGTTGGTTTTTTTAATGTCAGTTTCTTATGTGGATGTAATTGTTTGTATTTTTCCTGCTTAATGTAATAAAATGTTTGCGATTGGTGTTCATTTGTAGTTAATGTTGTATTATGTTGGCTAATGCATTTTATGGTTCTTTCAGAGATTGTTTGAATGTATTTATTTGTCTTTTAATGTTTACATTCATTAATGTTGTAGTAATTCATTGGTTTTATTGGTTAGTGTTACTATTCATTTTGAGTTGGTTTAGGAATTAATTGGTTTCATTGGTTAATGGTTTCATTAATTCATTGTTGATGTTCTTACTGCTTGTATTCATTGGATTAGCTGGCTGCTGTTTTTATTGACTTTATTTAGGTATGCTAATGCAGTGTTTAATAATGGGCAAATAATCTATTATCCATATCTGGATAATAGTTATTTTGCACATTATTGTACTGTATGTGTTAGGGAGGAGGGCGGGAGGGGGGTCGTGTATTGATGTTTGTTAATTATTTTTTAAATATACATTTAATAGTGTAGATGTGCAGGGGTCTCCGGAGATGACCTGCGTTGGTTTCAGGTCCGAGGACCCCCTACTTCAGGAGATACAGGCCCCATTATGGGGTGCCGGTATCCCCTGCACTTTCAAGCGTTCGCGTCACGTGACCGGGACATTGAAATTCTGCAGGGGATACCGGCACCCCATAACGGGGCCTGTATCTCCTGAAGTAGGGGGTCCTCTGACCTGAAACCAATGCGGTTCAGCTAGGGAGACCCCCTGCTCATGTACACTATAATTAAAATTTATTTATTTATTGTACGATCGCCTGTAACAGCCTTGCATGGAGATGGCAAATCTCCATGCAAATGTTACAAGCGGCTTTTTTTTCAATCAGCTAGCGTACGGAAGTGCTAATTTTTTTCAGGCCGGCGCGAAAGCTCGGAGCTTAGTGCATAGCCCCCGATATGTTCATTTACAAAGTTATTTCTTCCAATATTTGATTTACAATTTTCTTCAAAATCTTAAGAATCCTTCTGACTAAAGTCATGAAAGAAACTCCTTTCAAAATGAGAAAAAAGAGATACAAGCACATTAAAAAAAACTCTCAAGTTATAATAGCACAAGATTGTGCTTATACAAAAGTTATAGAACAGAGATGAATGGATTCAATAGCACTGAATTAGAGCATCATTCACTATACAAATTAATTATCAAAAAAATCAATAATCTGAAATGAAGTCTTGGTAGAAAAGAATTCTAAGCAAGGAGAAATAAGGTGAAAATCTTTATAGGAGACTGAGAACTATTAAGACAAACAATATGTCCTACCAATATGTCCTACCTAGAGCTGTCAATATCCATTTGTAAATACATGAATAAAAAAAACATGAATATAAAAATCATAAATGATTCAATACCATTTTATTATCGTCCATTATGATTTAAAGTTTTAAAGTTTAAAAAGTTCACTTATGTCAAGGGTCCCTTCGAACTAATTATTCCAGAACATCCAAAATAAACACTATACAGTTTTATTATTGTAAAAGAAATGAGAGAATATACCGAGTATAGAGCAATATCTACTATTTTATTATTCTCCAAGAAAATGGGTCAGGTTCCATTCTACATTAATACCATGTGGAGATTTGGTGTTTAACAAAAAAATCCATTCGGATTCCATACTATCGAATAGATTAATCATGTTTCCCACTCTTTCTCTGGGTATAACTCTGTCTATGGCCAAAAAGGTAAGATTGTCAACACCTCTATTTCTACATTCATTAAAATGTTTTGCCACTGGGTGTGCTAGGTATCCCTTCTTAATGAGCCTAACGTGTTCCTGAATCCTCAGTTTTAACAATCTAGTGGTTCTACCCACATACCCCATCCCGTAGCCACAAGTGAGCAGATATATAACATATCTAGTATTGCAATTCATAAAGCTATTAATTTTGAATCTCCTTTGTGGACTGAGGGATGAGAAACACTTTGATGGCACCATAAATCTGCATATATTACATGCTCCACACTGATATGAACCCTTGGTGGAAAAGTCTCTCTCTTTTTGAGTATCTTTAAAGATGTCACTTGGTGAGACAAATCCTGCTAGAGTCTTGGCTCTCCTAAACACACATTTGGGGCCTACTAGAAGATAGTCTTTTAATGAGGGATCCATCTCCAACACATTCCAATGTCTACGTAAAATAGTTTTAATTTCATTACTATTTCTATTGTATTGTGAAATAAAGAACGGTATGTCAGAATCACTAATTACTGTGTTAGTATTTGTGGAATTAGATATGGCAGAACCTGCATTTCTATTTCTCCTTTTCATCCTAGACCCCCCAGACTCTAGAAGGGTTTTCCTATCTAGACTAGAGATCTCATTCAATGTTGTCTGTAACTGATTGGGTTCATAACCCCTTTCAATAAATCTCTTTTTCAATTCCTCAGACTGAGATAGGAAGCTTTCCATTGTTGAGCAATTCCTTCTCAGTCAGAGGAATTGTCCCCTAGGAATCCGAGAGATCAAAGGGCGTGGGTGGCAGCTGTCTGCTCTCAGGAAGGAGTTAAGTGAATTTTCCTTCCGATAAGTATTAGTTTGAATTAATTGATTAATATCGATATTTAATAGAAGATCCAGAAATTTAATTTGATGAATATTATGTAGCCCTGGTTCCTAGCGAAAACAGAACACTACCATATGCTGTATAACCTGTAGGCTCACAGGGCCTGAGCCTCTGCCACGGAGAGCCTGGGGTACGCACAATACTTATAACTTGGTGCAGCGCCTCCACCTGCGACAGCTTCCGCCCAAGGGGAAGTGGGTCTTCGCAGGAACTTATGTACATTAATATACACACACAGCAATATACCTTAACCAATATACTTTACTTGTAGCAACCATGAGCTTTATCAACAGGTGTCCCTCCCTAGAGGAGACACTGCTCTCTGCGTTCCGCCGAACGCTCACTCTGCCCCTTCCCTTCACCGGGTGATCCCACCCCGTGTCCAGTTTCCTTTTGGGAATAAGTCTCCCACCCTCAAGTGAGACAGTGAATGTATAAGTATGTGACTGCGCAGCCACTGTGTCCTGAGTGAATGATGGTACCGTTGGTGCACTTGAAGTTTACCTGCCGGGCACTCCAGTACCCGGTTCTGCAACTATCTTCACAAAGGATCAGTGTGGGCGTAGATGACGTCACCCGTAGGTGTCCGGGGTGATCCCACCCAGACACGCTGCGACTTGGTAGCGGGGCCTGATCCCAGACCTCCCGCTGACTTAGAACTGTCCCGGTAGCAATCGTGTAATAGTAAGGGAATCCGGAACCTGTCTATGGCCAGTCCCTAGCTCAGCTTCACACTACTGGGACTCAGGGCCTAACTGGGCCTGGGGCATGCGGCCTAGGTAGGGGCGGACTGCCTCCCTACACCGGAGCTCCTTCTCCTTCCTCCTACAGCTTGCTCTGACCCAACGTGCGCCCCCTCACTTCCTTTTCCTCCCTTCCTCGTACCTGGGACCCGCAGTTACCTAGCTCCCCTCCTATCCGAGCTCTCCTCCTTCGCGGGCTTTTGCTCCCCTTGCCTGCGCATGCGCAACCTTCTGTCAGGCCAGTTCTGCACCGGCGTCAACCTAACATGGCGGCTCCTTCTTGCGCGGAACCTCCGTTATCGGAGCGTTCCCTAGGTGCAGCATCTCCCACCCCACAACAACAAATGGTGGAAAAAGGGGTCCCGGCTACATCCTCCCCCCTGTGGATTCCAACAGCCCGCTTGGACGATACCTTTAAACTGGTACTACATTATATAATGAAAAATGCATAACATAAAACATTTTCTTCTTCTACAGTAGCGACATACTTTATTGCACTAAATGCCGGCGGCATGCCGGGATCTGCCCCAGCTGCCGCCAGTAATAAACGCGCGCCGCCGCGTTTCCCCCACTCACCCCCCCTCCTCATCGCGCGCAATTTACCCCCCCTTCCGGACCCGAACCTGGCTTCTGCTCTGCCCCTCTGCTTCCCCGCACCCCCGCTTACCTTAATTTCATCTCCAGGGGTGTCGGGGAAGCCTGGGGAAGCCGGGGAAGACGGGGAAGCCGGGCGCGCATGTGACTGTGACATCACAGTGCGCCGCCACGCGCCGCGGCTACCCGCTTCCCAGCCGCATACAGCCAGCGGCTTTTGCTCGAATAAGAGCTGCCGCTGCTGTAAATCAGATTGTACATTTCGCAAACCATCACAATCACTGATTTCACTCGGTTGCGAGCCCACTGCTGAGCCTCATAGTGGGGTGCCCCAAACTGATCATAGGCCATCCTCATGGGAGGTTGCCCGTTCCTTTGACTTCGCCTTTACTGTTGCTCGGTCACTCCCTGGGGGAGTGACTATCTTGGTCGTGAATCTCGAGTTCTTCCCTTGAGGGGGTTACAGTCTCTAAATTATCATGACTTGGTACAAAGCACGGGCTCAGCGGGTCTAGTGACGATTTTTCCGAAGCCACCCCATGGGGCGAGTGCTCCCCGAGCCCTTTACCTGTAGTTCCGCTGGGAGGTGCTCTCTGTTGAGGGCCCCTTTGAGAGGTTTCCTCTTGTGGGTCTTCCTGAAATACTGAGTTCCCTGGCTCGTCATCTTCCAATGTCACTTCCCCATCCAATGAGGATGCAGGCCACTCCAATTCTCCCTCCTCCACTCGGGGAATAGGGAGCAAATGATTTCGGTGCCATGGCTTCACCCGACCCTCCGAGTCCTTAATGCGGTAGCCAGGAAGGCCGGGCATTTGTGAGGCTACCTCGTACACTCCCTCCACCGATCAGCCAATTTATGTTTTCCAGTACTCCCAGGTTACGGAGAAGCACGGTGTCGCCTGGTTTAATGTCTCTGTGTTTAACTTTATGATCGTACCGCCGTTTATTCCCGGCGTTCAGCTTTTCGGTAGATTTCTCGGCTTGCAGTTAGGCCCGCTGCAGATTCTCTTGCAATCGCTGTACATATTGGAAATGAGTAGTATTATGCACCCCATCTGTGGAGACTCTCAACCGTATATACACAGGCAGTCGAGCTTCTCGACCAAACATGAGAAAGTACGGAGAGAACCCCGTGGAATCGTGTCGCGTGCAATTGTAGGCATGCACTAGTGTTTCCACATGATGACTCCATTCAGTCTTTTCTACCCCCGTTAACGTGCCTAACATGTCCAGTAACGTGCGGTTGAATTGTTCCGGCAGTGCATCCCCTTCGGGGTGATATGGGATAGTTCGGGATTTAGCGATATGCAAGATTTTCAGCAGTTCTTTTATTAAGTTGCTTTCAAAGTCTCTTCCTTGATCGGAATGTAGTCGTTGAGGAAGCCCATAATGCATAAAGTACTTTTCCCAGAGCACCTTGGCCACCGTAATGGCTTTTTGATCTTTTGTCGGGAAGGCCTGGGGGTATCTAGTGTAATGATCCGTGATGACCAGCACATTGCCTATGCCGCGACTATCTGGTTCAATGCATAGGTAGTCCATACACACTAAGTCCATAGGCCCGGTGCTTTTTAAGTGGCCCATTGGGGCAGCCCTGGTGGGCAATGACTTCCGCTGAATACAACGCACACCGTCGATAGTGATGCTCTACTGCTTCTCTCATTTTTGGCCAGAAAAACCGGTCTCTCACTAGTCCGAAGGTCTTGTCAACCCCCAAATGACCATGTTCATCGTGTAGAGCCCTCAGTACCAATTACTGTAGTCTTTTTGGCAGTACTAATTGTCTCCTATTCAGGTGGTTATGGTACTCTACAACTCTGTATAGTAAATTGTCTCGTATTTCGAATTTGTCGGCTTCCCGCATCAGTATACCTTCTACATCACTCGGAGCCTGTCTGAGGAGGGCCGGGCGATTTTGGCGGATAGCATAGTGAATGGCCCCCGCAACCGGGTCTTGTTCTTGGTAGCGTACCATATCTTTCCAGGCTATGATTTTGTCTGGAGTAACGTGCATACCACTGGGGTCCCGATAGGCCTCCGGGATAGCGTTGGATGTGCATCCTAGAGAGTCAGCCACCCTTAATTCCGAGAACGCCACTTGATCATTGACTGTGGCAGCAGTACAACATAGCGCCCTTATTCCGGGTCCCGGCATTTCTTCCCATTGGTCTTCGTCGGGGGTAGTGGCCAGCCCTGGTCGTCTAGACAGGGCGTCCGCTCCAATATTCAAGGGACCTAGCTTATATTTCAGGGTGAAATTGTAATTGAACAGGGTGGCCAGCCAACGATTTCCGGCCGCGTCGAGTTTGGCTGAGGTCATGATATACTGCTGCGACCAGCTTTAATCTAAAGTTTACCCATCTTGTCCCGCCGAACTTGACCGAGCGCCAGCCGCATCTTGCCGCATATTCCCCGCATCCTTCCCTCCTTCCCTGACCTCTGGCTCCGCTCTGCCCCTCTTCTCCGGGTCCCCCGGGGTCCTCCTCTGCTCCCACATCCCCTTAACCCGCCACCACCTTCGGGTGAACCCTGGGCACGCGCGCCACGCACGCACGCTTCCTGGCACGCGTGACTCGTGGCATGCGGCGGGACCCAGCCACGTCTGGCCGTGGATTGCGGTGGCGGCCGCTGTAGACTTAGCTCGGCCGCCACTGTAGGTAAGGGGATTGTTATCGGTCCGCACCTCCAACGACACACCGTACAAGTAGTCACGAAGTTTGTCGACAATGGCCCACTCAAGTTTGTGCACTGGGTAGTTCTGTTCACTGATGGTAAGACTGCGGCTGATATAAGCTACGGGTCGCAGTCCCTCTGGATACTTTTGATGTAGCACCGCCACTAACCCGCTCAGGCTAGCATCCACATGTAATATATATAGTTGATCGGGGTTTGCATAGGCCAACACGGGGGCCGCGGTCAAACTCTGCTTCAGGTCCGTGAAGGCTTGTTCGCACTCTGTCGTCCATTTGTCCCCGAAAGGTTGTCGAGCAGGCGTAGCCTTCCGGCCTGTGTCTTCCGGATATATTTTGAGGAGGCCGTTGAGGGCTTTGGCCCATCGGGAATATCCCTCCACAAACCTGCGATAGAATCCGCAGAACCCCAGAAACGACCGCAACTCCCCCACGTTGTCAGGTCGGGGCCAATTGACGACGGTTTCTATTTTGGCTGGGTCCGTGGCAATTCCCTCAGCGGACACTATGTGTCCCACGTAGGTCACCGACGTCCAGCAGAACCGGCATTTGTCTAAGGAGAGCTTGAGTCCTTCTTGAGCTAATCGGTCAAGTACTTTCAGGAGTCGAGCCTCGTGTTCCTCCAGGGTTTTCCCGAAGACTATGATGTCTCGGGGATTCAAGTCACCCAACGTCTTCTCCATTAGCCGCTGAAAGGTGGCGGGGGCACCACATATGCCTTGGGGCATACGGGTGAATTGGTAGAACCCCAGTGGGCAAATGAACGCCATTTTCTCTTGGTCCTCGGGACTCATAGGTACCTGGTAATAGCCGGACTGGAGGTCCAATACACTGAACCATTTGCTTCCATGTAGAGCGTCCAGGATTTCTTCTATGCAGGGGAGATTATACTGGTTGGTACTGTTCAGTTGTTCAGTGTTCTGTAGTCTACACATAACCTCACAGTCCCATTCTTCTTTCGCACTACCACTATGGGTGAGGCGTAAGGGCTTCATGATTCCGTGACGATTCCGGCTTCTTCCATCTCATGGAGGGCCGCTCGTACATCTTCTACGTCCCTAGGAGCAAGCCGACGGGAACATTCCCTGAAGGGCTTGGTATCAGTCATCCGAATGGTGTGTTGGGCATTTTGGCTGCACCCCACATCCATCTCCCCTGTAGAGAATACTGAGCGTCTTTCTTCCAGCTGCACTCGTAACCATTCCTTCCAGGTGTCCGACAGCCCGGACGAGCCAAAGTCGAAGTCTAACGGCAATCCGGGATCTTCCACTCGGGTAGCTTTTACTTGCACGGCTTCATCCACCGAGCTGACGGGGTAAATCCTCCCTATTCTCTGTCCCGCGTCGATGGCCATGGGGAATGGCGAAAGATTCTGGACCATCACATAGATTCGACGGGGAATGGCGGTCGGCCAATCCCTAAATTCCAGTACTAGCCGATATCCTCGGCGGACATCTTCTTCTGGCATGCTTTCTAGAGAAAAGAGCTGCTCCTCGTCTGCTCGTTCTGCGTAGGCACACCAGGCGGGTACCCTCTGCGTCTCTCCTGGTAAAAGTCTGGTCAGCCCTGCCCGGCCACAGAACAACAGTCCGTAGTCCTCCGATGGTGGCGGAGGGGAATCTGGATCCACCTGGACAAGCTGTAGCTGTAGGCTGGACATGGGCAGTTCATTAGTTTCTTGTAGATAGGCCCGGATGACGGCTTGTACAATGTCAGCATTCGTGCCTAGGATGATCGAATACTTAGGGGGCTCTTTGGGTTCTGGACACACCAAGGCGTCCACCTTCATGGGGTGAGACTTCCCAGTGTTGAGCTGTTGTATCTCCAGGTCCACGGTCACTATGCCATCGATGGGGTAGTCGTCATTGCTTAGGCCTCTCACTTTGATATGCCCTGCCGATTTCAGGGGCCGCTTCTTGAGGTGCCGATCATAGAATCCTCGATATATGATGGTTACTTGAGATCCCGTGTCCAGTAGTGCGGAGGAGTAGATGCCGCCCACTAGCACCCGGATCAGCGCTACCAGTCCCACGCGGTTACTCTCCTCCTCGGGTCCATCGCCACTTTGCGTGGGGACAGGGGCTTTTGGGCTGGCTGGATAAACACCGCATATCATGGCCTGGGACGTGAATTTCTTGGGTGACGGACTCTGGTGGCGAGACTCCCCCATCCGACAATCGTAGGAGATTGCACCCCCTTTTTTTTCCCGCATTTGTAGCAGGACATATCTCTGGGTGGGTACGGCGGTCATACGGAGGCGAGGTTCGTCGGCGTATTTCGGCCTTTCCGGGCCGGGTTTATCCGGCGGGTCCTCCTTCTCTCTAGCCCTCCCTTTGGGTTTAGTGCTGCTGGCTGCTTTAGCCTTCTGTGGGGAGTGAAGCATGAGATGCGTTTCGTGCTCTTTGACGTGCTGTAAGAGTTGATAAAAGAGGGGGGGGGAGTCCTCAAGTGAGGTTATCGCGAATCATGTTTGCAATAGGGAGTAGGACTGACCCCCTAGGTATTTGTTGTGGAGGTATTTGTCCATCTGTGAGGCGGTCCCATATTTATTATGCAAGCGTGGTCCCAGTGAGATTTGCACGCGGTGGAATAGGCAGAACAAATCTCTCCCTCCTTTGATTGATGGCGTAGTATTTGGCCCACAAGGCCCCATCACCTCGGTCGCACTATAGGCCTCGACAGGACTCGATCATCATACGAGAGGTCAGGTCGGGGTACTGCTTCTCGGTGATGCTGATCAAGTGGATGCCGGGGGTCTCAAGCACGTCCATGGATCTTGGCGTTTCACCACTCTGTACAAAGACCATTCTTCCATTACTCCCCTAGTTGTGCTCCTTCCAAGGATCTATCCCCATCCTCTTCCCGTGGGCACGGTAGATTCCCGAAGGCCTTTAATTTCCGTAGCTTTGGGAATGCGTGGCTGTTAAGTGCTTCTACTAACGGCGGTAAGCTTGAGGGGTGGTTTAACTGGTCTAGCTGTCATTGAGTTTCTGCAGCATGTCACTACGCACCCCCGCCTCGCTCGCAGGGTAGTGAGCAAAGGGGAGCGTAGGGTCATCGTCACCTAGTTCCCCCGCAGGGGGGTCCCGAAGTGGATAGACTAATGGGCTGCCGCCAGACAGAGAGTCTGGAAGCGGCAGATATTGAGGAACGGAAGGCTCGATGACTACTAGATCTCGCCGGCAATCTACTAGCAAGGTGTTCCACTTAGCATCTTAATCTATGAGGGCCTTGGCAAAACCCGGTAGTTGTCGTAGGGCCATTTGCAATGTCTCTAAAGGTAGGGCCATTGGTACTCGGGTCACAGCCACTGCGCGGCGGGCATGCGCATTTGCTGCGCCCAGTCGCCTATTTCCTGACGTGAGGGATGGCCCATGGTGGCGATATTTTTGGCTCGAGGGGCACCCCAGGTCTAAGATCTCAGCAGCGCCTCCAAATGTAGCCCTGGTTCCTAGCGAACACAGACCACTACCATATGCTGTATTACCTGTAGGCTCACAGGGCCTGAGCCTCTGCCACGGAGAGCCTGTGGTACGCACAATACTTATAACTTGGTGCAGCACCTCCACCTGCGACAGCTTCCGCCCAAGGGGAAGTGGGTCTTCGCAGGAACTTATGTACATTAATACACACACACAGCAATATACCTTAACCAATATACTTTACTTGTAGCAACCCTAAGCTTTATCAACAGGTGTCCCTCCCTAGAGGAGACACTACTCTCTGCGTTCCGCCGAACGCTCACTCTCCCCCTTCCCTTCACCGGGTGATCCCACCCCGTGTCCAGTTCCCTTTTGGGAATAAGTCTCCCACCCTCAAGTGAGACAGTGAATGTATATGTATGTGACTGCGCAGCCACTGTGTCCTGAGTGAATGATGTACCATTGGTGCACTTGAAGTTTGCCTGCCGGGCACTCCAGTACCCGGTTCTGCAACTATCTTCACAAAGGATCAGTGTGGGCGTAGATGACGTCACCCGTAGGTGTACGGGGCGATCCCACCCAGACACGCTGCAACTTGGTAGCGGGGCCTGATCCCAGACCTCCCGCTGACTTAGAACTGTCCCGGTAGCAATCGTGTAATAGTAAGGGAATCCGGAACCTGTCTATGGCCAGTCCCTAGCTCAGCTTCACACTACTGGGACTCAGGGCCTAACTGAGGCATGCGGCCTAGGTAGGGGCGGACTGCCTCCCTACACCGGAGCTCCTTCTCCTTCCTCCTACAGGTAGCTCTGACCCAACGTGCGCCCCCTCACTTCCCTTTCCTCCCTTCCTCGTACCTGATTGGCCCTCGCGCGTCACGGGGTACCGCGGGGCTGCTGGGACCCGCAGTTCCCTAGCTCCCCTCCTATCCAAGCTCTCCTCCTTCGCAGGCTTTTGCTCCCCTTGCCTGAGCATGCGCAACCTTCTGTCAAGCCAGTTCTGCGCCAGCGCCAACCTAACATGGCGGCTCCCTCTTGCGCGGAACCTCCGTTATCGGAGTGTTCCCTAGGTGCAGCATCTCCCACCCCACAACAACAAATGGTGAAAAAAGGGGTCCCGGCTACAATTATAATCATAAGTGAAATTTAAATCATAAGTGTTAGTGTTAATATATGTAAAAATTTTTTTTACGTGTCTATGTTCCCTTTCCAAATTAATATTTAATCATCAATAAATCGCTTGTAAAATATAATATTGTGCCTAAAGGGGTTTGTGCTACTATAAATAAAATGTGTTTCCCACCACCCCATGAATAAATTTGCTTAAGAGGGGGCGAAACTCGTCTCCATTGCCGTGCCTTTACGTTGTAAATAAAACTTGTGCTCAAACAAAAAATAATTGTGCGTTAATAAAAAAGTGATTGCTTCTATGATAAATGTGGTATTAAAAAGTGAATTTTCTGAACCTTCTAAAAAGAATCTCACTGCTACCACCCCTAATTCATGTTTAATTATTGTGTACAAAGAGGTCACATCTAATGTGACCCATATGAAAGATTTGTCCCATTTGATCTCCTGGATTTGTCTGAGCAGGTCTCCAGAATCAAGGATGAAAGAAGGCAGATTTCTGACATAAGGTTGTAGGAATTTGTCTACATACCGTGATAAGCCATCTCCCAAAGATTCTATACTTGAGACTATTGGCCGACCAGGAGGGTCGACCAATGTCTTGTGGATCTTTGGGAGATGGTGAAATATTGGAATGGTCGGGGTTGGATTGTAAATATAGTCATATTCATTTTTAGAAAGAACATTGGTTAATTTACCTAATTCTAAGAGATCCAATAAGGATCTCAAAAACGGAGAGGTTGGATCACGTGGGAGCACAGAGTAGGAGGCAGAGTCCCCAAGCTGGCGATAAGCCTCCTTCAGATATCCCGTCCTGCTCTGTACCACCACGCTCCCCCCTTATCTGCATTTTTTATAACCAATGACTGATTATTCTGTAATGACCTCATTGCCATCCTTTCTTCTTTAGTGAGATTATCTCTTCCACCTTGTCTGAAAGAAAAACCTTGTGACAACAGTCTCAGGTCTCTGATGACCAAATTCCCATACATTGTGATATAGGTACCCTTGACATATGTGTGATTGGAAATTGATTTCTTCCTTAAATGTGAATTCCACTCACTAAAAACCTGTGAACTTGTAATGTCCATCTGGTCTTCCTGATAACCCCATACCTCGTCCATGTCCCCCAGGGTACAAAAATCCCTGAAGGATGACAGTCGAGCCACAGGGGATGGGGAAGAAACAGATAGACCCGATGGTACCGAATTAGACATAGGAGATACATTTCTTTCTTTATTGGTATCGGGATTGTCAGTGGCAGAAGATGATATAACACCTGTATCTTTTTGATGTTGATCAAAGAATTTTTTCAGGGTAAATTTCCGCACATACAGAGGCGACCAGGCTTAACCTAATGCGGCTGCCCCCACATTTTAAAAATAGCGCGGGTGGCGCGGCAGTCTTCGGCCGAAAACCGGCCGGTTTTCCCACGCCTCGGGCGCTTTCAATAGTAAGCGCCATTAGCGCTTATTTATTGAAGCGGCCGCCGCGCTGAAAAATCCGTTTTTAAACGGAGAGCAGACCCGCGGCGCTCCCAGCCAGCTCCCGGCGAACTTTAGATTAAAAGCTGCCGCAGCAGTATTTGCGTACGTCTATAACTGTTTCAGACAGATTGAAGTCAGCATTTGGTGCGTATTTTAAACCTTTGTTAAGTAATGACATTTCTGCCACTGTCAGTTCCTCTCCAGACAGATTGATCACATTATCAATATCACTCAGGGATTCTTTTTCCTTCTCTTTTGAGGCTTTCTTTTTTCATCCGCCCCGGTTTCCCCTCCTCGTGCTTTGTCGTTTTTTTGGAAAAGATAAAAATTCTTCTGCGATTGCTGTGAACTTCTCAAATTATGTGTTGAGGTTCTAGTATGGTAGCCTCCCTGGATAAATCCTTCATCTTTCCTTTGTCTAGTGGCTTCTCGTGAGGACGTTCCTGCTTGATCGTCCACTTCTACGAAGGAAACGGCATGGGAAGAGGCGGGTTCTACGTCTGAAATCTCAGATTCTCCACTTTGCTGATCACTTTTCCCCTTCAAGATAGATTTCCTTGGTGTTGATCTAAACGTTGAGTTATGCCTGGGATTACCATATGTCCGATCTGGATTCTGAATTATTCTTTGCCAGCTATATACCTATTTTTTTTTATCATAATCAGATTTGTCATGGTCGAATTTGTTTTGCTTCTTTGCTATAATGTCTCTCTCTATATCCTCTATTGTCTTGAGTAGTATCCGATCATAATTCTTGAAACCATCCATCTCTTTGTATCTGTGTAGTTTCTCCTGGAGTTCTGTAATTTGCCCATCCAACAGATCTTTTTCTTTTAATTTTTCTTGTACAATTAATTCCATAAGGTTTAATGAGCAAGTATCTAGACCAGTTATCCACTTTTCTTCAAATTCTTTGTTTTGAAAACCAAAGGTAGGCGCCTTTTTGATCCGCAGACCCCTTGGGATTCTCTTGACCTTCAGATAGTTTTCCAATGTCACGGCATCCCACCACGCTCTGGTTCTGAGAATCAACAATTTTTCTAACTTCTGGAAGTGGATTTTTAGGTCTGCTACGTCATTAGTGTCCACATCTATGATATTATCAAACACTTGAGAAGCTTTTTTTCTTCTTAAGATGTCATAGCGACAGCTAAATGCGTAGTCTGGTAGAGAGATGGATTCTTGTGAACTGCCAGTATCTTCCATTTCCAGATGGATAGTACACGACTCCACACACAGAGAGAGGTAGATACGTGTTTGCTGTGTTAATAAAAAATATATTCACCCCACATGAGAAGGGGGAAAGGAAAAAAGGTAAAAAGGTTGGGACCCACTTAAAATAAACAATATTGTAGTAATAACCGGATCCTAGACGAATACGAGCTGCCGTCACTACAGTCCCAATTTCAAGTGACAAAGGCGCTTCAGCACTGGATCCCTTCAATATATATGCAGAAAACAGGACTGGGAAAAGATATGGATAAACTGCTTGTAGTAGTAAAGTCCCCAAGTGGGCCAATATTCCCTGAAGGGTAAGGTGTAAGGCTAAAAAAACCCCATCAGACCCTCATTGGGATGGTCCCTGGACTCACATTAAGTAATCATGATTAAAGAAGTACTCACAGAAATCTCTTAATCCTGAAGTCCTGATGGCGTGCAGCCTGGAGTAGAGAAGTAGATCTGAGAAAAAAAGGTGATGTCTGGCGCAACAGCCAAAAGTGGGTCCCAAACAAGTTGTATTCAAAATATTGCTTTATTAATCCATCTAAAAAAGTGGAGGCACACACATTCACTGGAATATGCATTACGTCTTCACGTTATTGACACACAAAAAAATTCTGATTGTGTTATGGCTGCTTCAGTCAGTGAACTGTAACTCAGCAGCTACAATGTATCCTTACATTTCTAAGGTAACATTATCTATTGTTACAGTTGTGAGCTTAAACTATTGGGAATATTGGCAGTAAATTATCCCAAACAGAGAAGTGTTGCAAATATCTTGCACTGGTTGGGAGGTGGGCTAAAACCTGCTATAGCAATCAAAGGATACTTTAAAACTCAGAAAATGACATTAAGGAGTTAAATAATAAGCTGATTTATTTTTAAAATCCCCATAAGATTTCACCTGTTTTGCTGCTATAATTAAGCATAACAGACTCCAGGGGTAGCAGGGATCTAGTATTAAGGAGTCAAAGCCCAAGAGGCAATGTCTGGTTGCAATATTATGTAAATAGTTAATTAAACACCCTGTAGTTAAGAAACAGTTTATTATTGTTTCATTATATGTCATAAACTCCAAAGACTGAACCTTGGTGGCGTACAAGTTTGTAGGCCATGCCATCAAAAACAACTGGAACTATACCGGACTCCTGCTTATAATCCTTCACTTTGGAGTTGCAGAGAAACAAACAGTAGTAAATTGGTTACAAGTAAGATCCACATGGTTTAGTGGCTACGAAGCAGGGAAGGCAGTCGGAGTTGGCTGTACAGTAGCTGAGTCATCAGAATCGCAGCCAGTTTTTCCCAGGGGAAAGTAACCACATCGTCATACTGAGATGAAGGAGAAAGTATCCATGTCTGATTTTTTGGTATATTAAACTTCTTAAGTATCGACTCACAATTAACTTAACAGCGAGTTCATTGTGATCCAACACAAGATCTTCATGGTCAAGCAGACCCAGCGTGAAGGTAACTACAGGTCACTACAGCAAGTCAAAATAGCAGTCATCAGCTTATTATTGTTTAACATGTGTGCAGCTAACTTACTATCCTGTGTATTCAAAAAGGATAATAGGTCTGGGCTCAGTGCAAAACAATACAGCACTTGAGGTGTGTTAGTAAAGATTGTCTTCTTGTAGCACATGGGGAAAGATTTCATAAAAATGTATACATTTAATATATTACAACCTAATGGTATTTAAACATAAAGACATAGAGATTCACGTAAAATCCTTGTGTATTGAATCTAATATTCCGTATTTCCTACCGTTGTGTTCATCTCAAGCATTCTTGAATCCTGACTTTATTTACTCCCCTCTTCTATTACTCTTTGAGCATAAAATTACTTCCTCATATTTCCCAAGGGACTACCAGCCTGCGGCTTCAAAGCGTATATTGGGAGAAATAAAATGGTCATAATCTCTCCAACAGGAACATTTTTGTATATTGTGTAAGACAGGTCCATTACAATGTTTTCAGAACCTTTTACGCTCACACAAAGACATGCAACGAGTTGGACCTCACTGTTCAACCCATTAGGGGTTACCCTATTACCGTGTGACCTTGACAATGAATAGTAAAAAATTGCTTTCATACATTATTAAAAAAAAATATATATATATATATTAGGATCACATGATATGTCATCTGCCTCGTTTTCATGTAAGGAAGGAAGGGGTTATTTAACTATAAGAGTTTGGTCTATAAAAAGAGTATCTGACTTGTATAAGTCACAAATATACTAATGCACAACAGCTGCTAAACTATGATACAACTGGATATAATATGCATGATTATTATGGTTAAAAGAAAATGCCAGCTGATATTTGGAATGCTTCAGATATATATGATGGAAAAAGTTATAAACTTTTATAAAAGACAGTGGCAACTCAATTTAGCTAATGTTAATTTCAAGCACATGGCATTTTCATTTTATGTTTTGTTCACGTCAAACGGTCTTTTGCAATGTGAAATGAAGTGCAGCCAGTCAGGAGAGAACAATGCTAATCAGTAGGATGGGATCCAGGAGTTGGCCGTCTGCTTTGGTCTCTTTGACAGCAAAGGCGTTAAGAGGGCTTCACTTAGATATTGTAACTCACATTTTGTCAAAATGTGAGATTTAAAGGCATGGATGCAGAATCAAAGACCAATCGGTTTCAATCAATGCCATAGAGATTTGGCAAAACCATTCAATATTAATATGATTGAATACGATCACACACTTTGACCATAGATCTTATGAAAAATGGTAAATGATGCTTTAGAAGTCAGTGCTGCAAGTTATATTTGGCTAGAGTATTTGCTGTTAAAATAAAAGAAAATGACTAGTTTCTTATCAATAAGAATATAACTAGAATCGATGCCATAGTATAGGGGTGGCCAAACTCAGTCCTCGAGAGCTACCAACAGGTCATGTTTTAAGGATATCCCTGCTTCAGTACAGGATTGAGCCACCTGTACCTTAATAACTGGCCTGTCGGTGGCTATTGATTATTGTGTCTGGCCACCTCAGCCATATTATTATTGCAGGTCTTCAAAAGCGATATTGTGTGTAGAGCAGCTTAAGTAGGTGACCACACTGAGTGTGTCATGTTATCGTGGGAAGTTGGGAATATCTTGGGGGTCCGGCTACGGGTCCACTGGCTGCCTCAGGTCTGGCTCACCCATGGTCAATTTGGGAAACCTGCTTACTGATAGTACTGACTTTTGATGGAAAATTGGAGCCATAGAAATCAATTGGAAGTCGGGTCCATTAACAGCAGTGGGGAAAGCAGAGAATAGGGGAGGGGGGATCTCCACACCTCTATGTTAACATTCAGGTGATCGAAGTTGACTTTGTCACCCAGTTCAGATTTTATTTTTTAATTGGGTGGGAGATTTAGAAAAGTAACATGCTAATGCTTCCCTTATAATAATATTCCTAAAGATCAATTTCATCCCCCAGTGTGATCCTTTTAAATGTCTAATCCTAATTTTAATAACAGCTCTCTTTCTCTGAAGTTGAATGTTTGATTATTGCAGCACACTTCAAACAGTTCTCTGAAGGGGCCAGATCAGAAAACATTTACATGCAGAAGGGACACAAGCTTATTATAATGTCATTTTACATACATTTAAAAACGTGAACATTTTAATATTTATTAAAAAATTGCTAGCATATACTGTATAACATCTGTACCAGATATATTGACATTACCTTAATTTACAAGTGAGTTTTAGTGTAAAAAATTGCACTTTGCTCCTGCTAATTTCATACCAATTGCAGAGGAGAGTTCAAGGGCCAAATCAAGGACCTTCTCAGGCCACCCATTGAAGACCCCTGGATGATTGGGTTAGGCAGGGTTGGGGACCTGTCTGAATGTGCGCCTAAGTGTTGTTTATCATTGCTCTATGGCCTTCTTAAGTTAAATTATTTCTCCCTGAAGAAATCATGACCAAATCCATCAACATGTGGCAAGTATTAATTTAGCCATAAAAAAAAATGTTTTTTTTTAAAGTATTCATTTAGTATGTTCAACTAGTAAAAATAAATGTCATTTGGCAGGTAAACCTGAATTGAGATGTCATATCTTGTACTGTATCTCTACAGCATCGGAAATACCTGTTACCCCTACAATCAATAGTGGTCTAAATCAGGGGTGCTCAACTCAAGTCCTCAAGCCCCCCCAACAGGTCAGGTTTTCAGGATGTCCCAGCTCCAGCACACGTGGCTCTGATTGAGCCACATGTGCTGAAGCAGGGATATCCTGAAGACCTGAGCCGTTGGGAGGCTTGAGGACTTGAGTTGAGCACCCCTGATTTAGACCACTATTGATAATATTGAAACTATGGAAACTTCTGCCTTTTTTGTCTTGTTATTTTACTGATTAGTTTTCTCCATCCTGGAAGTAATAACAATGATCTTGTGTTCTGTAGATAATTTTGGAAGATGGGCTGCAAAAGTAAACTTAAATCAGAAACACACATATATCAAAGCAATGAGAAGACTTTGGAATCTGTCTGCTTTCAAATGCAGTACAAGGAGACGCAGAGATGTAATAATGTCCGCTGCTTTAGTGAAATATGCTTCTTGTAAAATATATTTCTAGGCTGGTGCATATAAAGTTCATCTTTCTACAGAACAATGAACAAGCATAGAATTGTGCTGATTGTCTGCAAGTCTTGCTGTTTTGAAGTCAGTCTCTGATTTTAGGATCTGCAGACTTATAGACTTCAACAGAGTATCACTGATAAATAACAGTACTTTTCCATTAACATGCAATTTTAGGGTCCAGGTTCCCCAAATGTTTACTGATTTCAGTCCTTGGGGTTCACTTGTCTGCATGGACTGTCACGTTTAGAATTCTTAAAAATGTCTTATATTAGAGAGGCTGGTTTCAAGTCTTTGATGTGTCAGGCCCATGGAGGTCCCTTTTCAAGGTTAAGGTAACCTCCAAATGCATAACAATGGTAGTCTTACAGATCCATATTATGGGGTGGTTCCTTTGATCAGTATAAGGCAATTATTTTCATATGTTGTCTGCTAGTTAGATCAACACATCCTATGATTTTTTTAAATCGCGTACGTATGTCATTATGAGGAAGAGATTTGTAAAGGTCTTGAAAGGGCTTTTACAGTATTTATCTCCGTTGTGTCTCTCGTCAGCCGAACAGTTTTATTCAATTGAATACAAATTAATTTTTGCTCTGCTTTTTTTTTTTCTTCCAGCCGCCAAATATAATAAAGGAATAGGTAAAGAATCAAAAATCTGCAATAAAAAAAAAATATATATACCCACATAAAGGTTGCTATTTGGATATTGGTTTACAGTTTGGAATGTGGCTGGAAAAGAACAATGCTGAAGATCTCTCTCCCAGAAATGTTTTTTTTTTGTAGAGATTGGTACTGTACTTAAATACCATCCAGGACGAGAGTCCAGAAACACATTGCAAAGTAATCTTTTGCAGGTCCTTTGGCAACACAGAACATACAGCTACGTCACAAGAACAGACCAATCATTTGTTTTTAAATGAAAGTCAAAGCACCTCTGTGGATATTTTGCTTTTATTTTTCCTTTTCAGAAAAGAGTTGAAAAATATTGATAAAAAGTATACTGTTGAAAGTTCAACAGGAAACGTGCAGGACAATGCTATGAAAAATTGTGCCTAACTCAAGCGTACATTCCGTGTAGTCGGAAGCAGACTTTTTTTTCGGGCGTAAATCCCCATTTAAAGAGGATTTGGGGCTGAAAACAGCCTGAACAGCCGCTTTGGACTATATAGATTTGACCCCATAGGCAGTGGCTAAACTAGGCACCGGTGCAAGGTTAAATAAAGTTCCCCCTAGAGGACCCGAGCTGTGTCTATGTACTAATATTTTTTGTGGCATTTTCTTGCATGTCTGTGTTGCTTTCCAACATTACTAGGGGTGTCTTAATTGAGCAATAAGGAGGGGCTTTGGTTGTAGTTATATTTGCATGTTGGTGCAGGTATATGTATGAAGAAATGTGCGTCATGCACTGCTTTTATTTACAGGTGTTTTTGGGTTGTCTCTGTCACATTAAAAGTGTCATTTAAACAGCTCCCCAGGGAGGTACTGTACACAACGTTGTGTAACTGTTACAGACATTATGGTGATCAGAATATGTGGAAAAGTATAACATAGCATTTGCTATGTCTACTCGCGATTTTTTGTCATTCCTACCCCTTCTGCGCATGCACAGACTCAGCCGTCTCCCTTTTGCGCATGTGTGAACTCGGCCGCTCCCCCATTCTGCGCATGCGTGAACTCGGCCGTCCCCCTTCTGCGCATGCACAGATATGATGGCCCCCTTCTCGGTCCTGCCATATTGGCGGATCACCGAGAAGCAAAACGCTGAGAAGCGGGGCCCTAGTGTATAGTACAATAATGGGTAACATTCCTATTATCCCAATCTGGATAATAGCGCATTCTCCCATAAAAAATAAAACATTACCTAGCCAGCATAAAGTAAATTAAAGTTCTACTTACCCCTGCCAGGATGAAGGCTTCCCACGTCGTCATCACCATCCTCTGTGTCCTTCGTGGGATGCAACAATACATGAAAAAACTAACTACTGACCACTAACCCCTTAATTACCTTAGCAGTTAGTAACCACCTCGCCTGCTATCCAACCGGGAGGCCTAACCACCCTCCCCAGGGCAACTACCCTGACACCCCACCCTATCTACCCATTGATTGTAACAATGGTAAACCATACCCACAATATGGGCATGGATTGCCAAAATGGCAATGAATGGGCAACCCCCCAAAAAATAACAAAAAATACAATACATTACAATTAAATAAAAACAAACATTTGCCAAAAAATGCATTGATTGTCACTGTGCTTATCTATACCCAGAAAGGAGCATAGATAAACACATTGGCAGTTGATGGGTAACATTAAAAAAAAATACACAATTAAATAAAATACAATCAATGTGTTTCTTACCTTTGCTGGATTCACCCTTTCCTACTCCGGCACCAACTGGTGACCCACCACGCAATTCTCAACAGCCTGATTCAAAGAAGTCCATGATCCTCTGTTGATTGAAGAGACATCTCCGGTAAATTCTATCCTTTCTTTTCTTCTTTATAATCCATGGGGGCTCGAAGATGTTGCCCCGATGGCTTCTTGGGATCAAACGAGATGGAACAGGCCTTATATAAGGCCTGTGATGTCACATTTTAGTGTCAAATGCTACACTGGCGACACACTTTATTCGAGCTCGGCTAGTCCCACGAATTCGGGTATACCCGGGTGTATTGAGGTTTGTGACTGTTTTCTGCCCGAGTGCATTGGGTTATTTTCCAGGCAGGGATTGAAGCATTTTATTCCCCCTGGCTGCAATACTGCACAGTATATATATATATACTGCATTACAATTCATGAATTTATGCCATCTGGTAGACACGCGAAGCATTGCCGCCTATTAAATCCTAATCATTATCATTTAACAGATCAGCCGCCCGTCAGCCAGGCATGAACCCAGGCTGGGAAGGCAAACGCAACGGGGCTTGTCAGAGGTGAGGAGCGGCGCATTCCAGGTATCTGCCAGGTACATACTGGGTATTTGCTCGAATAAAGTGTGTCGGTGCAGTACGCATGTGACATCATCTTAAATGGAGGGAAGCCAGCCAATCAGGTAGTATTTGCTTCCCTCCCTTTAAGATGACGTGACTTCAGCACACAAAATAAAAGAAGCATCACATGATATACCCACCAATCGAATGGTAGATATACCGTGTGATGCCGTTCCTTTTTAGGAGTGCTGAGATGTCATCAAAAAGGGAGAGAAGATAGCCAATCAGGTAGCATGCCTTCCTCCCTTTTTGATGACATTGTTCTTTCTTAGCAAGGAACTCTCGGACCTTGTCTACGATAGTATGATATCTCACATTTCATTTTGCCTCCCTGTAATACTGGTAGGCACACAAGCAGAATTAATATCTTCATCACACATACACAGTATATATGCAGTCTTAGTACTGTAACACAACAGTTTCCCATTTATTTTGGCCCGACACCACAGAGGAGCTGCTCCTAGTGCCCCATTGATAGTGCATCATTGGCCATATCTGGGACCATTAAGATTTATAGTCCAGTTTGTTCCACGTGCACCACTCGCTAAAAATGAGAAACTGTCAGTTACACTCGACAGGGGGTTCTATAGAGCAAATGTTCTGGAAAATTCTAAGCTTTTCACGAGCAAAAACCCAGCTACTGGGTATACTTTAACCATTCCCTTGGCGGATCGTTTATGATTAATCGACAGTGTATCACACCAACTACAAAAGATCTCACTAGAGCCTCCAATGTAACCCCCTTTTCCCTTTCCCCATCAGACTGATACCTGTTGCTGAGGCAGGGGCCTGAGTCCTCTATTTCAGGCTTGTATGCCACACGAGTAATAAGTACAATGATGTTTGAAATATAACCATTTTTATATATGTAACAGGTGTTCCCCCATCCTGTGAGAGATTTCACTGTTACCTGTACTCTCGTTGTGCTGTACCTGTGATGTTTACAGGATTACTGAGTGTCCGCCGATGGTAGTGAGGAAGACAGGACAGGTTTTCAGGAAATAGAGCTCTCTCATCTCGTACATGGGTGCAGAGCCTCCATTCCACGCAGGCCCCATCAGTGCTGGGTGCAGACCCTGCAGGAAAAACAATCTTGTACTCCCACTGATAAACTGCAGTCACAGGCAGGAGAACAAAAGCAGCAACTGGTCTTTATTGTTGTACATCCGTACACAGCATACAACAGGTACACTCTTCTTAGGGTCCCTGGACTCAACCCCCAGGGCTTGAGGTCCCAAAGGTCTATCCTTTGCTCCCCTACTCCCTGGTGGAGTAAGGGGTAGTATCCCACTCCCTTGTGGGAGGGGAAGGAAGGTGGCCAGAGTCCTGGCTCCACACTTCCAACACAACTTGTAAATTTAGCTCTGCAGCCCCTTTTTGTACCCAGGGGGAGGGTCCTAGGTCTGAGCCCCTGATAGGGCAGCACACAGGCCTTAGCCCACCCTCTCTGTCACTCAAGGGAGTTGTTTACTGCAGTGGAACCCAGATTAACCCTAACACTGCCTGCACTGGTACCAGATCTTATGTGTTAGGCAGGGCAGATTAGTAGCCAAGAGCTATCCATATTGCTACATATATATAGCAGGTATGGATAAACTTCAGGTACTTTGTGACAACATTTACATCATAACACATAAATATAACAATCCCCATTAACGCAGTGGGAGTGTATGTCAGAGACTGTCTGCGGTCACCCAATTCTGGGTATTCAGGCCTGTGTGTTGGTGCCAGAACATTGTTGGAGTTCTTATTAACTGTGGGTGTAATCGTGGCAGGCCTATTCTTCACAAAGTCTTAGTACCCTTGTCTGTAACTGAGGATTCCTACTCTTCGTTACTCACCACCCTCTGCTGGGCCTCTTTGCAGTTGGGTCTCCTTGCAGGATGGACTGACCCTGAGTCCCAGCCAGTCCGTCTTGAGATCTTTCATTCTCTCCCACAACTAACTCCACGTGCTCTCCCAGTATCTTTTATCGACTCCTTTGTCCTTAGCCCCACCTCTTCCACAGCCTTTACTATTGGCTGCTTCTCTGTCTATCAAGAGTCACATTCTGCTTACTGGAAATGGCTATATATAGGATGGTCCAAGAACAACCACAGAAAAGAAAGAGAGAGGGGCACGCAACGGAACAAAGAGCGGAGGAGAGGGAAAAAGAGGCCAAACATGAGAGGAGACCAGAAGGTTTAAAATACAAACAAAAAACAAAAAATATTGGAGAATCTTCTAATGAAAAACATAAAAACATGATTTAATAAAATTTTAATATTATTAAAATCACCTAAAAGGTGCTCTAATGAAGGTGACAACGGAGTATGCCAGCGTGCAATATGGTATGGTAAATAGCGCATATGGGTGCCTGAAATACCTATATATTATATAAATATATGTTTTATGTATTTTCATTAGAAGAGTTAATCAATATTTAATTAAAGATTTTTTGTTTTGTATTTTAACCTTCTGGTATCCTATATGGTTTGGAAATCTGTTTCATCTACTCAGATATATTTTTAGTTGAGTGCAAATTATGGGATTTCTTTTCTGTGGTTGTTCTTGGACCATCCTATATATAGAGTGTTTCTATTTCCCGTGCACCACTTAGAATATACAATAGTTATGTATGTTGAATATTAAGGTTGAGCAGTGGTTTTCTATCTCCTATACTGGAAATGGCTACCTGCGGCAGCACAGCAAGCTGGGAGCTGTAGTTTCCTATTGCAGCCAGGGAGCAGTGTATGTGTGTAAGCTGCCTGCACTTACAAGGTGGTTCCATACATATGCCACAAATCACACAAAGAAAATGCTATTGGTTTAGTCCCAAATGCTTCAGCGCAGGTGCATTTATTAATACATACAGTAGCTCTATATGCATTAAACTTGAAGTGACACTGCCCATTGGAGCCCAGTTTGACAATATTTATTGATAATTAAGAAGTACTGCTTCTTTTCTTTGGTTCCAAAAGCAAAGTCTCACTATTTCAAAATCAAATGAAAAAATACAGGTTTCCCGATTGTTTATCAGAACCTTACTCACATACATACAACAAGCACAAACATTCTATGTGGGGCTGCTCCAAAGGTCAAATCATTTGACCACATTATAGGAGGGTCGATGAAAATAGCCAGAATAAAATAAAGGACACACGATTAGCTGTACCTCCTATCTAATATTCAAGACACAGCACAGCCCATGTAATCGTAACACCCAGCTTCCACCTCCGCCCTGCCTCCCTACTGACATTTTCTCTCATTTTTTTTCTTCTTTAAATCTGTCTCTGGAAATTGGTTTAGATAAAAAAATAATAATAAAGGAACATAAACTCTTTCAAAGCACAACATTGTAAGTGTAAAGGAAACTTAAACAAGTTGATGTGTGTGATGTATGATGGCAAAAAATCTGTACAATACAGTATGTACAGCTCTAGAGTTCAACTGCTACCAAACCATGTAAAAAAACATTGTTGTAGGGAGAACTGCTCTTTTGAACTGTATTTGTTTTTGGTTAAAAAAAAATAATACTTTTTTCTACAAAATATATATTTTTCTTTTATTATTATTATTGTTATTATTATTATAATAATGTTTTTATTGAGACATTTCAGCGTATACATTTTCACAAACAAATATAATACAGAAGATAGCCACGTAGATTGTAAGTTACGTCGGTAGGTGTGTACCTTGTGAATAAAAATGTTTATTTTGAAGCCCGTCTCTCTTTTTTTCTTTTTCATATGATTATGTCTAACCCCTTTGGTTCAAGGGAAACGATTCACTTTATCAAACAAACGGAACAATTTGGAATCCTAAACAAACGAAACAAGCATAAGCCATAGATACATATGTATTCGAGAATACATTCTTAAAAAGAATATTAAAAGACAGTGTCTGAAGCAGAAGCTGTTTCAGATAATTTCCTTTAAGGAATAAAATGGGCATCTGCCGGCTTGTTTGCAAACTACTGGGGTTACTTACTTAGGTCTCCCGGCTGCAAAACTGGGGCAAAGTCTTTAAAAAAATTACACAAGTTTTATCAAAGGAAAAACTCTCATTGCTTTCAATTGGATTTTTGTATGATAAATATGGCTCTGTTTTTTGGAATGGGTTTTGTGACGGTAGGGGGTAGCCAGGCTATACAATAAAGGTTAAGCCCATCTGATTACCCCTGAAATCCGTATGTCAAGGGCTGAAGTGCCAGCTCTTGGGTCAAGTGGGGACTGCATTGGCATGATATAGTGAGGCATTTTTTAAGTGAGCTTTTAAGTGAGAATATATAGTTAGACTATAGTTAATATATTTACTTTCTTCATGCAAGACCAATAACCTCAGCTGATATGACATGGATCTAATTGCATTCTCTTCACAGGAATGTCCCTGATATGCAATTCCTGTTTTAAAAGAATTATCCTCCCGGCTTGTACTATTGATCTCTCTTGGTATGTCCCTGATCTGCAAGTCCTGTTTTAAAAGAATTACTCAGCAACCTTTAGTATTGTTAATTTGGCATGTTTGAATATCAAATGGTGTTTTTTTTTTTTTTTCTATTAACTCTGTCCTGCTAATCGACCAACTGGAACAAGCTGATTTATAGGGGAGGGGGAGGGTCGTGTGACTGTTTTAGCTGTATAAAACCAATACCCCCCCCCCCCCTGCATTAGCAGGGACTGCATTGGCATGATATAGTGAGGCATTTTAAAGTGAGCTTTTAAGTGAGAATATATAGTTAGACTATAATTAAGTGAGCTTTTAAGTGAGAATATATAGTTAGACTATAGTTTGACTAGCGATGACTGGGGACTGCATCCTTCTGCACATAGCAACAAACGGTGAGCTATTCTGACCACACTATGATCCCTGCTGTTTAGTCTGCGCACACACACACACTTGGCTCAAAACAGCTCCATGCAGCATTACCTACCTCTTGCATAATGAACCTGCTTTTTACCTCCACTTTGTTCTTTCTCATGGCCTTGTTGAAATGTTATTCTCTCTATCCACTACAAACGCCTCCCTCCTGGTCCACGCCCAACATCACCATACACCCTGGATTACTCAAAAGATTTGCACTATCTACTGAATGTTGGTGGAGAACCCTGAAAACCAGCACACCAACCGCCGCACACTCAAATGGCAAACATCATAAAGTAACAACTTGCAAACAACTACTCAAATTTCTACTCATACTATTACTCTCTTTAGCAGGTGATATTGAACCTAACCCAGGCCCTCCCATTACAACTCTGTCCCATACCCCTGAGAATACCCCCTTCAAATTCCAAAAAGGGCTATCTGTCACCCATATAAATATCCAGAGTCTGCTGCCCAAAGTGGATGAACTAAGAGCATGGTGCCTTATGCATAAACCAAAAGCCATCGTTCTTACAGAAACATGGCTAACTCCTAAAAACCCTGATGCACATATTGCCATTCAGGGATACTCCATTTCTAGGAGAGATAGGTCAAAGAGAGGAGGAGGGGTGTTATTTTATATTGCAGACACCTTACAATTTACACTGTTACACTGCCCCCCAAGCCCAACCTCTTTTGAAATCCTAGTTGGCAGAATCTGCTCCCCTTTTCTAAGCCCATCTTGCTAGCTGGCATCTATGCCCCCCTAAAGCCCCTTTACAATCCCTGACTGATATCACCCAATTTCTTGGCTCCATTTCCTCTCTGAATGAGAAGAGTGAGCTGCTAGTTTTTGGGGATTTCAACTTCAATTGGCTCGACCATAAAAACCACAAAATCCAGATACAAATCAAATCGCTTAACCTATCGCAACTCATTTCCCAACCCATACGGACAAACCTGAAATCGCATAACCATTCCTTGCTTGACTGGATTCTTTCCTCAAATCCCAGCAGAATCCAATCCTCTGGCATCCTTCCTGACATTTTCAGTGATCATGCAATAGTGTACTGTGTAAGGAAAATTAAACTGCCCCAATCAAGCCCTAACGTTCTCCTCACTAGAACATTTTGAAACTTTAACCCACAACAGTTTCTGGATGACCTTACCAACTGCCCTTGGCACAGAATCGATTTAATTCCTGACCCTGATTCTGCGCTCGACTATTTCCAATCCGAGTTCTTAAAACTCTGTGATACCCATGCTCCACTACGCAGAATAAGGGTACGGGGCGCCCACCTTCCATGGGTTACACCTGACCTTATAGCACTCTACCAATTCAGGGATGGTTTGTGGAAAAGCCACAAAGTAACTGTCACTACCAAGGATCTCAATCACTACAGATGCCTGCTGAACATGTGCACAAGGCAAACAAGGCATGCAAAAGCACAATATTACTCTGACAATCTCCTCCAGAACACATCAAACCCAGCTAACTTCTGGAAGGTTATCAACAACATATTCCAGCCTTCTAACCATCAACAGCCAAGTAATATCACTAAGGGCGATATTACTCTGACAAACCCCACCGACATTGCAAATGCATTCAATGATTACTTTGTGGGGTGTGCTGCTAACTTATTAGCGAAACGCAACCCATACCACAAACCTGAATCTCACCCTGGGAGTACCCCTATAGCCCCACCCAACACTGCCCTCAATTTTCAATTTGGCCCAGTGTCCGAAAAGGAGATTACACAAGCGCTTCCCAAATTAAAACTAAGCAGCCAATGTGGACCTGACTTACTAC